>JAQGBQ010000475.1:0-21320 GCA_034698485.1 Vertagopus arboreus | reverse complement strand
GATTTTTTCTTCATTAATTACATCTCAGTGGAGATGTTTTTATTTGTATTTTTGATTAGTTAAATGTGCGTGGGTGGTCTGGTTTGGCTCAATATTCTGAATGTATTCTAGATTCTAGATTTCCTTCTGACTAATGATTCATTTAAGAAAGAAGGAAAGGAAGTCAGCTCATGTGTAGGCAGCACTTCCGTAAAACTTCCGTAAAAAATATATGGATATGGACCGTTCATAAAATATGCAAGCAACAAATAAATAAAAAAGAATTAGATTTTGAAGTTGTTTGTTTTTGCTGTTAATTTAAATTCTAAACCACGCGTTTCAAAAATTCTACTTTAGAGATGCATTTCCAATCACAGTTTAAAAGATTTTTCGTAATTTAGTGGGATTTTGGTGATTTAATGGGATTTAGTACACAGAATTTAATAGATAATGACAAGTGCACTCATGCAATAATATATTTTTTAAAATAAAATGTTTTGAACCTTGAGTTTAAAAAAAAAAAAACCTAATTAGCTGAAGAACAGAGTTAAATAACTATTTTTGGAATTTCTTATAATTTAACATTAAAAGCCATTAATTCAAACCCGTTAATTCCCATTAAATCCTATTTTAAAATCTCAGGTGACAAATCACAAGCAAAATTCTGAATCCGTCTCGCTTAACCGATCTCGATTACCGTAGTTGATGATAAGCCCCTATTCGTATCTACCTTTTTTTGTTATCAAGAACCACCAGAAGCTATAGGCTTCTAGATTTTTTTGTAGGTGGTGGGATCAGTTTACTTTCACTAGGAGAAATAGAGGAAGCTATTTTAAGATATTTTCACATCTCTACTATGTACTACTTCCGTATATTTTTTTCTGACCTCCGATTCTCTCTAGGTACAAATTGCCTACTTTGAATATATTCATTATACATAGATCTGAATGTGATGAAGGCTTAGAAGCAAGAAAGACAAGTCTCTAATATGAGAGATTCCTGCTTAAACGATTTTCTTTAATGTAAACAAACTTCTTTTGAAAGAACAAAAAAATGGTTACATGGTGTTTGAAAGATTCGAGTGTTTTTGCTTGGAATACATCTATTTACATTTTACAAGCAATATGTCTTGATTTTTGTTAATTTTTTTTATATAAAATGTTTATGAAAAATGTTTGGTCGACTGGGATAAAATGGTTTGGGAAATATCTGAAATTTTAATTGTGGTTTCATTAGAATCAATAAGAATCCAATTTTAAAGTAAATTAGTAAATTGAAATCTGCATACATTTATAGTAAGGTGTAAATAGAATTGACAAGATAATACATATTTTGAAAATATATTTTGTTTTAATGTAAATATTAAATATCTTATATTTTATATTCACATTTAATCACCGGACAAAATGGTCAAAGTCACATCTCAATTTGTGCAATATGAAAGCCGCTTTTAAAGCAAACTTGTAAATTGACATCTACATACAACATACGACATGAAATAATATTTTGAAGCTGGAATTAATTCATGTGTTAATAAAACAAAGCTGGTTTATCTTTTCCTTTTTGGTAATTGGATTAGATTCCACTGTAGTTTATAGACCGACTAGCTTTTTGTTCTTTATTCAAAGCCTACACTTGATTGTCTTCTTTAGAGTTTGCTTTTGGACATGAAATCATGTAATTAAATCCAATTTTGTTTGTTATTTTTATAAAGAAAATGTCAACCTGGACTTTTGTAGTTCTACTTGATCTCAATGTCTCAATATTACTAAATGACTTTGATTTATTATAGCAGTTCAAATCATATTTATGTGTAACAACCTACAATTTTTATAAAAAAAAATATAATGATCATGTAATTTATGTACATAATGTACATATGCATAAAACAATAAAAGTTAGTGTATAATTTGATTTTTACGAATTCTATTTAAGTTTTTTTAATATATCTTAATTTTAAATAATTTTTGAAAACAACTATATCTCAAAAAAATTATTTTCTGAAACATCAATTGCAAAAAATCTGATTCAAAAAGCAAATATATATTTTGGTTATAGTTTTTTTTATTCAATATATTTAACTGAAATTATTAAATGATCTGACCTTTGACCTTTAATTAACGGATGTTTTATTGATTTTTTTGGTTAATTTTACTAGGTGTCGAGATTGGTGATCCTTCATGAAGAAGCCGAAGATGGAAACGCTATGCCAGATCTCGAGAAGCCTGTCTTCGTCGTCAGCCGAGCTGTTCAAAATCTTGTCAAAGTAACAAAAATTTAATTACAATTAAAAAAAATAGGCACACCGAATTTAATTTATTAAATTATTTTGTGTTTTAGGTTGGACGAGAAACGATTCAAAGTTCTGACGATGCAATTCTGCGGCAAGACATGCCCGCAGCATTATTGCGGGTTGAAAGCGCCTCTAAATTACTAGAAGAAGCCTCAGGGCTTTTGAAATTGGATCCTTTCTCTCAACCCGCAAGGAAAAAACTTATCGAAGGATCTCGAGGCATTTTGCAAGGAACTTCATCACTTCTTCTTTGTTTCGATGAGTCCGAAGTCCGCAAAATTATTCGAGAATGTAAACGAGTACTCGATTATTTGGCTGTGGCTGAAGTTGTGGATTCTCTGGAGGATTTGGTTCGATTTGTTAAGGATTTAAGTCCTTGTCTTAGCAAGGTAGGTGGTTTTAAATTAAAGAAAAAATAAGTATGGACAAATTAAAATGTGGACAAATGAAGTACTTTTTCTGTTCAAAATGTCCAACATCTTATCAGTAACTTGACCACGGATAAAATTTGTCCACCAATTAATTTGTAGTTTAAAATCCTGTACATTAAAAACCATTAAATGTTTAACGTGTCCACATTCTGTTTTGTCCACATCGATGCTTAAACTTTGTCTATAAAATTCAAATCTTGTCGAAAATACGGGCAATTAAACGTTTTATGTGTCAAAATTTTGCCTTGTCCACATTTCATCTTTAAAATTTGCCCACAACTAATTTAAATTTATAATGTCGTGTCCAAAACATGAAAAACATGGTAAATAAAATAGATTTAAGACTGTAGATTTCAATGAGGTTTGTATCTATTTCTATTAACGATCTATGAAATGTCTTGTCTATGGATTGAATTTGTCCATGAATTAATATTCATTCATATTTTTTTCCAATCTGATTTGTAGGTGTCTCGAGAAGTGGACGGTCGTCAGGCAGAATTGACGCATCAAGTTCATCGAGATATTTTGATTCGGTGCCTAGAAGAAGTGAAGACACTCACACCTATTCTCATTTGTAGTATGAAGATTTACATCCAAATTCACTCACAAGGTCAACAATCAATTATTTCAAAAAATTAAATTAAAGTTAAAAAATAATAATTATTTAAAAAAATAGGTGGAAAAGGAGCCGAAGAAGCGGGGATGAACCGAGATTATTTAGGTACACAAAGATTATTAGAAATTGAATAATTGATGAATGAATTAATAACTGATTTAATTATTTATTTAGCACAAAGAATGACGGATGAACTGAATGAAATCATAAGAGTGTTGCAACTGACAACTTACGACGAAGAGGAATGGGACGCGGATAATCTGACGGGGATGAAGCGCGCGTTGCAAGTCATCGACAGCAAATTACAAGCTAGTCATGATTGGCTAAGGGTACATAAAAAATTGTCCATAAAAATTCTTGTCGATCATTTTTTTGTCGAAAGTTTCAAAATGATTTCAATTTTTTTACAGGACCCTCGAGCCCTGCGAGGGGGCGTGGGTGAGAAATCCGTACGAGGTATTTTAGAAGCGGCTCTCAAAGTGTCTGATCGATGTCTACCCCAAGATCGTGACCCGATTCGGAAAATGTGCGGAGATATTAATTCGATGACCGATGGCCTTTGTGAACTTCGACAAGCGGGTCAGGGGGATTCACCTCAGGCCGAGAGTCTTGCTAGAGGAATCGGTTAGTTGATTTAAGATTGATTTTTAGAAAAATTTAAATTTAAAAAGGTTTTGATTTTTTTAAATAAAAATTTGGCCATTTTTGGTTTTAATTCTCTCATGTAAAATGTCAGTAAAAGTAAAAACCGCACGGAAGAGTTCAGAATTCAGTGTCATTTGCCCTTTTTACTTGGAATGCCACGTTTTTTTACGATTCAAGATCTCTGTCAAATGAATGAAAAATAATAAAAATGTTGTATTTAAAATTGCAGAACAAAAACTAGGTGAGCTGAACGGTTTGGTACTAAGAGCAGTGACTAATGCAGAAAGGTCAGGGATTTTGCAGCCAGCACACACGGTCACAGGTCGACTAGAACAGGCCCGAAGATGGCTGGCCAACCCAAGTGCAGATGATCGAGGTCTGGGTCAAAGGGCCATTTCACTTATTGTCGATGAAGCGAGGAAAGTTGCCGATGGACTTCCAGGGGTTCAGAAATCAGAACTTTTGAATCTTAGTGATGAGGTAAGAAAATATTATTTTTTTAATAAATGTGTCAGTTTAATTTTAAAAAGGTAGAAGCTTGTTATAAATTCTGAACTCTTAAGGTACTATTTGTGTCCTTTTTACTTCGACTCTCACAAATTATTAGAAGAAATCAGAACTTTTGAACCTTATTGAACCTAAATTCTGAACTGTTACAGTACAATTGTGCTCTTTTTACTTGAATTGTCACAAATTATCAAAGATTTGTGATAAAAATTTGTTGCCAATTTAAAGGCAATAATTTATACTATTGTAAGCGTTCAGAATTTAAAACATTGTTCTGTGCCCATATTCCACCCTTTAAATTCTGAACTGTTACAGTGCTATTCGTGTCATTCTGGACCATCACAAATTATTTAAAAAATAAAATGTTTAAAATGTCGAGTATAAAGCGTAAAATTTGGAAGTTTTAAATTTTTAACTCTTACAGTACTATTGGCACCGTTTTTACTTAGTCTGAAAGCATGGGCAAATTTTGTCCGTTAAATTTGTACCATTTTTCATTCTTGAAATCACTATTGACGCCTCTGCTCAATAGTAATTGCTTGAGAAAAGGCGGTTGGTGGTGGTTTCAAGAATGAAAATTGAAACACAGCCTTTATTAGGCTGCGGTCAGACTCTACTTGTGGAAGAAGTAGAGTTGGTAGTCAGGCTAGTTTTTACTTGGACTGTCACAAATTATCAAAAATGTTCTAAAAAATCTCGTGTTTTTTGTAACTTTATAGGTGGACACTTTACTCCATCAATTAGGCGAACTTTGTCGACGAGGGGACGGAAATTCCCCCCAAGCCCAAGCAATCGCTGGTCAACTTGTCCAGAAATTGGCGGAATTAAAGAATAAAATCCAGACGGCTGTAATCAATCGAGTTGTAGAGGATTTCGTGGACACTGTGACTCCCTTAAGACAATTCCAGGAGGCTGTTTTAATCCCTGAAGGGACGCCTGGACGCGAGCACAACTTTGCAGATAAGGCTGCAGCACTTCAGAACTTTTCGGGAAGGGCGGCTAAAACTGCTAGGATGGTTGCGGCTGGTGGGTGTGGCGATAATAAGAAGTTGGCTGAGGCTCTCCTTTTCGGTGCTTCTCAGGTCAGTAAAAAAAACCTTGTCGATGTATCGATCAGTTTATCGAAATTTGAAGTCGACATTAATTACTTTCGTGATTTGGTGTGACTGATTTGTTTTAAAACTCATTGATGCATCGATAAGTTTAGCTATTAAAAACTTGACTTAAAATGCATCTATCTATCGATGAGTTGAGCTTGTCGATGTATCGATCAAAAATGTATCGAATGTCTCGAAATTTGATATTAGAAATTCTTTATCGAGTGATTTGTCTTAGTTCGGATTTTTTTAAACTCATCGATAAGTTGAGCTTGTTGATTTATATATGCTTAAAATTCATCTGTTTATACCTATCGATGAGTTGAGCTTATCAATGTATCGATGAGATTTTTAAAAAAATGTTTTTGTTCTTGCTTATTTATAATGTAGGTGGAAAGTCTAACTCCTCAGTTGATCAATGCTGGACGAATTCGAATGGCTTATCCAGATAACCAAGCAGCGAATGAGCATTTCGAGAACTTAAAAGCTCAATATGCAGATAGTATTGGCAAAGTGCGGACTTTGTGTGATGAAGCTATCGACTCTAGCCATTTCATTCAACAGTCTGGTACGCAAATTTTTTATTATGGAAAAATATCCTAATTTTCTGTGTTTTTTTACCACAAATCATGCATTTTTATTTATATATTTTTAAAAATATTTTCTTGATTTTTTAGAGGATGCAATAAAGAAACATACAGTCTTATGTGAAGACGGGATTCGAGGACGTCAGCCGCCCAAAATGGTAGATAACACGAGTTGTATCGCGCGTCTCGCTAATCGCGTTCTTATGGTTGCGCGTCAAGAAGCGGACAACTCAGAGGATCCTCAATTCATTAGAGGACTTTCCAATGCCGCTGATCAACTTCAATCCAGTACGATTTACAATTAATAATTAGCTTTGACCCTTAAAAAAGATTTTTAAGTGACCTTTGACCTCTTTGTTTAATAGCTGTGCCTCCGATGGTTCACGCTGCGAAAGGCGTTGCGGTGAACATCTCTGATCACTCTGCTGCCTCTAAATGGCGTGACATTAACAACGATGTAATTAAGAATACAATTCATTTTGTAATTGCATAAATATTTATAATAATAATAATTAAAAAATTATTGTCTTTTGTAGCTTATAGCTGCCGTAGGTCAAGTTCGTAAGGCCGTGACGGTGTCTCCAAGTCACGGTCTCCCAGAAGTGCCTCCACCCCCTGACATCAGCTCTCTCTATTTGAACGGTACACAAATATAATTTTATTTTACTAATTAATTTTTAATTCAGCTTTGATTTAATTAATTATTTAATTTTTAATAGACCGAGCTCCTCCAGCTCGACCACCGCCCCCAAGTGGTGAGATTGCACCTCCGCGACCACCCCCACCGGCTGAAACTGATGACGAAGATGACATGTTTATGCACACTCCTCAGCCAAATCAACCTATTATGGTAGGAATTATTTTGAAAAATAATTGTCGCCACAAAAACTGTTTTAAATGTTCAAAAATATTCAGTCTTGACAATTTTTTAAAGAATTTTTATCTATTTTTCATAAAAATTTCAAAACTAGAAAAATAGAAAAAGTAGGCCCAACTTTAGCTGGATCTTTGATTTTTAAAATTTTTTTGGGGTCCTGAAATTGCAATCTTTATTTTAACAATTTTAGGGCTGTTTTTCATGACTTTTTTACGAAATTTCAAAGTTTTTATTTTTCACTTTATATTTGATTTGACAACCCTGAAATATTGTTTTTAAATTGCATATTTAAAGTGCGTTTTTAAATGTTTTTTTAGATGGCTGCCCACGGACTCCATCAAGAAGTGAGACAATGGAGTAGTAAAGACAACGAGATAGTGGCCGCGGCTAAAAGGATGGCTTTGCTGATGGCACGCCTTAGTCAATTGGTCCGGGGGGAAGGGGGCTCCAAAAAAGATTTGATCGCATGTGCCAAAGAGATAGCGGAAGCTAGCGAGGAAGTCACCCGTCTTGCCAAGGAACTTGCCAGGGATTGTACTGACAAACGAATGCGAACTGTACGACTTAAAATAAGAATTATTTCCATCAATTTATACTTTTAAAAAAGTCTAATTGCCTCTTAAATCTTTGCACAAAAATTGTTTTAAAATGTTTCAATATTTAAAAAAAATCTCCCAAAAATGTTTCAACATGGTTTTAAACCGTATAGAAATTGCAAAAAAACTATCCAATTTTTTTTAAAGTTCAGCTCAAAAATCACTAGAGATGGCTGAAAAACCACCGAACATTTTTTAAAAAATGTCCCAAACTTGTTTAAAATGTTCAGCAGTTTTTCAAAAATATTTGAATCCTTCCCAAACTGTCTCCAATTATTACAGAATAACCGAAAATTGTTCCAAGTGCCCAGAAATCGTTCAAAACGTCCCAAAGTTTGGTCAAAAATTTTCAAAATGTGTCCCAAAATTATTAAGAAATATCCTATACTTATTTAAAATTGTTCTGAGCAATTAATTTTTCTTTTTAACTGATGACTTTCATAAGCGTATTAAATTAAATGTTTTTATCAATGTATTTCAGAACCTTCTACAAGTTTGTGAGCGGATTCCGACGATAGGAACTCAGCTAAAGATTCTCTCTACAGTCAAAGCCACAATGTTAGGTGCACAGGGTAAGAATAGCTTTCTCAATTATTCCCTTAATTATCTAATTAATTATTAATGAAAATAATAAGTATAAATTCTCATGTGTAGTTAGAAAAAATCTGAAATCGATTAAGCGAGAATTTTAAACTAAGATTTCTGTCTCTCTTTTTTAAGAAAATTTTTCTCGCTTATCCGATTTCTATTTAGCAGAATTTCCCCTTTAAAAAATTTAAATATTGAAATTGTTATTGAAATAAATGGACTAAATTTTTGACAGACACAATCCCGAGGCGAATTGACGCTGAGATTATAGGGGGTAAACCATCCTATTCATTTTTATATTTCTCAAAAAAATAAGAAAAAAAAACATTTTAAACTTTGATTTAAAATGGTTAATTAACAATTAATTAATTTAAAGATGATAATAATAATTTGCTGCCCGATCTATTTTAAAGCACACTGTATATAAAAAAAACTTTAAAACTTTTGCACTTTCAAAGCATGAGGAATGATTTGTAGAATAATTTAAAATTAAATTAATTATTTTTAAATTGGCTGTTTTAATTAACTGCATGGCTTCGGTTTAATTTGATATTTAAGAAAAAAATATTAACTGGTTTTGAGTAAAAAATAAAAAAAAAATATTTGCACTGCACTGCTCCAAGGCCTGTCCATAAGTTACGAAATTCGATTTTTTTTTCGAAAATCGTAATTTGTGAACGGCCCTTTATCGGACAGCAATTAATTTTGAAATCTTCTGTAATCTGTTTTTATTTTTAAATAATAATATAATTTATTTGAATGGATGGATTCTATCAAACTGCTGCTGGATGGTTTCCCTCAAAATTAATTAGTAACTTGTGGTCAAAATGTAGTAGTTAGTAATTATCAGAGTAATTAATTATAATTAAAATCTGTAATTTTTAACCCCTGGGTAAATATAAAAAATCTTAAAATAATTTCATTTTCAAAAGATTATTTTGAGATTTTCGGTTTATAAAAAAGTTTCGTATTTGGTAGTAAGTAGATTAGTAGTAACAAGTAAATCGTCTGTCTGTCTGTCTGTCTTTTAAAACTTTAAGAATGTAATTATCTCTAACTGTAATTAATCTATTGGGATTGATCACATTTAATTATTTCATGCTGCTCTTCTTCCTCTTTGCGTTTTTCTATGCAAATTAATTAGGGAAATTGATTGGACGAAGTGAGTTATAAAATAATTAATTCATTAATTATTAAACTTTGTAGTTTTTTAAATTATATTTTAGTTAAATTTTCCAGCATTTTTCTAGCATGGATCATTTCATTTTTTATTTTCATTTTTCTAGATTATTTGGTTTTTAAAAATAGAAATGTTTATTTTCCATAAATATTTTTGTAATTTTTATTTTAAATCAGGGAATCAAAAATTGACTTCAGTTTAAAAAAAAAATTAATCGTTTTATTTTTCGTTAAAATTGATTGCTATTTTTGGTTTTAGTAAAGCCCAATTTGTATATAAATTACATAAATTTTTAAAAATTCTAAACAAATTACGTGTTTTTTTTAAAAAAAATCTTGTTGATTGAAAAACCGTAGATTTTGCTTTATTTTACGATTTTTTTTAATAAAGAAGGCTCTCGGGAAATATTTACAAGATTTTTTTTTAAAATTATTTTATTTCGTTCTAATTGTATTTAAAAACTGCTAAATTTTGTGTTCAATTACTAATTGCAGGCACAGAAGAAGACCGAGAAGCGACAGAAATGCTTGTAGGAAACGCGCAGAATTTGATGCAGTCGGTGAAAGAAACTGTACGCGCTGCAGAAGCGGCTTCTATCAAAATGCGCACCGACGCTGGTGTTCGAATGCGCTGGGTTCGCAAACAACCCTGGTATCAATACTAAAAAATATTTAAAAACACTACTGTTAATTTAATATTAATTAACCTAATTATAAATATAAAAAATTTGTTTAAAAAATAAAACTTTTGGTCAAATTTCAAAAATTTAAACTTAAAAAAATAAACGAATTTGAAAAAAAAATCCAATTTATTGGAGTAGATTCTTAAAGTTTTTAAGCTATTACTATTATTAAATCTGTACAAAAAAAAAACAATTGAATAATTTTTAATCGTAATTATGATATTTGTCGATGAGTTCAATTCAAATCTCTTTAAAAATATCCTATGCCTTTAGAGCTTGTATGAATTTAAGCTAAAAAATTATGCAAATTCTACTTCAAATATTTTTAACAACTTGGAGGTTTTAAAGTGCCTTTTAAAAATAAAATATTCGTAATTCTCCATATTCTCAAGTAAAATTTTTAATTATTATTAAAATGTGTTCACAAAAATGCCAAACTTTAATTACTATGATAAAAACCTAGTAATTTTGAATTGTTTAATTACTGAATGTATGTATAAATTAAGGATTTTTAAATATAGTTACTGCTGCTTTTAAAGTTTCTTTGTGATAAAAATTCACTAAAGTCAGTGGGGTTGAGGTGGAAAAAATCTCAGCGCAATAAAAAACCTGCAACCTTTTTCACTGGTTTTTGCAATTCTAAATGTTCTTCACTGTTTTGTAACAGTGGAATAGGTTGCAGGTTTTTGATTCCGCTGAAATGGTGTATGCTAAAACCCATATACAAACAGATCCTCTACTAGTAGAGGATCTGATTGTATATGGCTAAAACCTATAGTAGATTTTCCCCTGCTACAAGGTTCACCCCCGAAGCCGATTTCCTTTAGAGAATTTTTATCACAAAGAAACTTTAAAAACAGCAGTATATGATTAATTCAAATCAGTTCATCGTGTATTATTGGCGAAGTGGTGCTAATTGGTGTAAAAAAATATCTAAGACTAATGAAGTTAAATTTGGGTGCCATTGAATTGTAGTTGAAGGAATTTGTTACCAAACAAAATTGATTCGTCTGATTATAGGAAAATGTAACATTATTAAAATAAGTATAATCTTAACCTGTTTAACAGTATTCAATTTTAATAATAAAGAGCAAAATATTCAACGGGTATAAATGCGTTTCTTTGATTGATTTTGCTTTAGTGTAATTCCAAGTATGTTTTAAACATTTATTCATATAGAAGATGGAAAATTGCTTTAGAGCGAAATATCATGGTATTTTTAAAAATAAGACAGGATTATATTTAGCTTAATATCACAAAATCACAATAGATTAATAAGTAGTGATACGATAGTGCAATTGTATCAACCAATAATATTTTGGCGTTATCCAAAAGATATATTTTTAAATCCATCGCAGACTGTATTTAGAGAACAATTGTTTTGTTTCCCATCTTACTTTCCAGTTTGTCTATAAATATAAATGCTATTAGCACCTTTTGTTACCAAACAATTTATAAGCTATGAAACTAACCGGCAGCAAAATTGAAGTTGAGGTTTCTAAAGATACGAACCAGATTAAAAGTTACGGCATCATTTGGAAATTCGCTGACCCAAAGTGTAAGAATTTCCGAAAACAATTCATACACCGTGATTGTTCCATTTCCAAATTTTGTTCTTAATCCCTCTGCATTGGCTGACGACAGTTTTAGGGCATGATACAACATTAACCAGTTTCGTATTAGTAGTTGTCCACCACATTCAATGAGCAGTAAAGTGACAAAGTGGACTGTAACCAAAAACATTTACTATAAGTAACATATTAAATACTTGTATCGCAGCCTATTAAAACAGTACAATAATTACATATAGACCATTTAATTATAACGCTGAGATTAACACTGTTCATTGTAAACATACAAAGAACGATCTAATCACGCTTATATAGAAAAATAAATAACTGAGTTGGGTCAGTTAATCTTTCGCTTCAACACGTTCAATTTACCTGTTGTACAATTAACAGCGGAACACATGTTATTGAATCTGATTGAACGAAATGAAAAAAATTAACATTCGTACTAAAATCAAGCACAGTGATTTTAGACTGCTGACCAAAATTTGGCAAAAGGTTCATTCCTTTTATACCCGTCGCTATCACATAATAATGTACCACTGATACCATATACAAACAGATCCTCTACTAGAGGATCTGTTTGTATATTATATATTGTAATATATATATTGTATAAACCCGACTATTAAAAACAACCGTACGTTTACCCCTGTATGGTCACTTTGAGTAACATTTATCTAAATCTCATGTTGTTTCAATTTGTCATCCACGTTAAATAAACATAATAGATGCATTCCCAGGACTGGGCAATTATGTTGATTGAAAATTATAATTACCAATTAATTTAAAATTTCGATTTCGATAATTAATAATTGGTAATTAATAATTGACTTTCAAACTGAAAATAATTAATAATTAAAAATTGAAGTGTAAAGCAAAAAAATTGATAATTGATAATTAATTATTTCAAAAACTAAAGCATTGAGAACACGAAATAACATAGGATTTCCTCAAATCGAGCGGTATATTGCAGAGGATCTGTTAGTACCTTACCTATGAATATTGGCCGTTCCAACCCACTTATAACCCGCATTACCCTAAAAATCGACGATAGTGGCGGGGCTTAACAAGATTATAAATAAAAGTGAAAAGATTAAATAAACGTGCAAAAGACCATGGCTGGCAATGTTCGATGTTTTGTTACCTGAGTCAACAGGTATGAAATAATCTCTTTCCTTTTTGTTTATAAGCTTTCATGGTTTTTATGATGATCATCCATATGATAATACATTTATAACGCAAATATTTACATTTTTTGGGAATTGCTACGTATTTAATTTTTGTGAAGATATGAGTCTAAAAATTCTGTTTACGGTTTTGATTACTCTCTATTATATAAAAAATGATCCTGCTTTGCTACAGTTTTTCGTTTGATTTTAGTCGTCATTTTTATTCCGGTTTAATTTACCATCCAGTTCATGATGCGTGATACAATTCTTAAGATACTTTAAAACAATGTTTTTATATATATATCAAATAAATTTCCCAGAGAAATGTGTAAAACAATAATGATAACAATGCAGATTTATTGACTAATTAAAGGATGCAACAAGTAGTTGATTGAGGTACAGGAGTGTCATAAGCTCTAATTGCCAATTGTTTCTTCATAGGAACTCCACTTCTTGCTTGCGTCTTGCCTCCAGCTGGCGACCTAATTTGACCCCCACTGGTAGAAGTGATGATCTTCTGACCCTGACCTTGTCCCACAGAGTTTAATAAAGAAGAAGAAGAAGTTCCTGTCCAAGAATATCGAAACTGTTTGAGATTAATCCCACGACCTTCTTGCAGTTTATGAAGAATGATTCTATAGATTCCAATTACGTGACTTTTGACCCCTCGTGACCTATAACAATCATAATAATAGAAGTAAATTCCAAGTTATTAAAATTTAAAAAACTTTCTAGTGTAACTGAATTGAGTCCGACTCCAATTCAAAATTCAGCTCTCCTTCATCAATTCTTTTTTAAATTTAGTCAAAAACTCTCATTTTTTATCCACCACTGGTCAACTCTTTTGAAAGATTTTGCTTATTTTAAAATTCTTTTTAAAAGTTTGAAGAGATATCGTGCATTCGGACAGACACGGTTCCATAATCCCATGGAGTAATACTAAAAACTATAAATTGATTTAATTACCTATGCAGTTCAATAATACTTTCAGAAATTCCAATCTCATGTAGAATAGCCAAAGCCTCAAGTTCAGGTGGTGAGACCAAACCATACAGAAGTTGCTCTCTTGTAGGAATAGTTTTGCTCAATGCTCGATTCCTCGTAGCCGGAAGTAGAATTGCCGTCGTGTCCTGACGACGAAGAACTTCATGTTCTCTGTGTAATTTCGAAAGATTTTCCTGTTGTAAAAGCTCGTCATCAAAGGAAGTCGTGTTTCTGGAAGATTTGTTATTCAGGTCGTGGTGACCTTTTCCTGAGGAATGGTCAGAGGTCATTCTGTCTTCTACGGAAGTTGACCTCGAGGTCGTAGCGGGTGGGTAGAATTGCTCTAGCCAAGGGTGGCGGATTATGTGCGAGAGGGTCAGTCGGGCAAATGGTCGCTGTTGAAGAATCCCTTGGATTAATTCCATGCATTCTGTACTTGTCCCTAAGGACATTTGGTATTGACCTGGGATTAATAAAAAAGATTATATTAAAAACTGAAGGCAATCTTTAAATGTAAAACCACTTTTCCAATAAAAAAAATAAAAAAATCCTTTGACACTTTTATCAATTAGTTTTTGTCTAATTATTTTTTTTAAAAAAAGAAAAAAAAGTGCAACCAAATTTGATTCAATGTGAGTTCAAACTTTTTTAAAACATTGATTTTAACAATAAATTAAATAAAAATAACATTTAAAAGCAACTTCAAAATGTTTTGAATAAAATTTTTATACCGAACTATCCAACATATGAAAATAAATTTGTGAAACATTTTTTATAACAACATTACTGTTTTTTTAAATGGCTTTCTCTCGCAAATAACTCGCATAGTGATTTATTTAATAACAATTTATTTAATTTCTAATTACCGTCCAAAATAGCCTTTTTTAGCGAAGGAATAGAAGTGCCTACAAAAGGAAGAGATCCTTCGATCATAAAATAAAGAAGAACTCCAAGGGCCCAAATGTCAACAGGTCCACCGTCGTAGCTATCATCTCGAAATAATTCTGGTGCGGCTACAAATAGATTATAAGAATTAGTAATTAATTAAATATAAAAAATAATGAACTAAAGTATTCAATCTAAATACTTACCGTACGGAGGAGATCCACAAAAGGTGGAAAGCATTTGCCCCTTCAAAGCAGTCGTTGCAAATCCAAAATCACCTACCTGTGATACATAAAAGCAATATTTTCATTTAAACTCATAGGCATATTCCATGATTTTTTTACGTTTGTCTCATTCTGAAATAAATTCTCAACTAAATGTTATTAAAAGTTTACCAAAATCTCAATTTTCCCATTTATACAATCTCAACTTTCCCATTTCTACAAAATCTCAATTTCCCCTATTTATTTTGTAAAACAAATATGATACACACTAGAAAGAAACTTATTTCACAAGTGATAAAAATTGGGAGCATTACACTTTTGTATAGATGTTTATTATATTGAGATTAGACTGTATACTTGACAATAATAACAATAATAATAAAAGTTTTGTTGGGGCTTTAAAACATTCATTAAGAAGACGGAAACCGGAAAACGTCTCGGGGTATTAATAAAGCTCGATACATAAATAATAAGCTAAAAAAGCTTCTAATGAATGGAAAAATAAAATATCTTAAAAAACAACTAATGTGTTATTTTTTATTTATTTTTTACTGTAACTGTTATAATTATACAAGGTTTCATTATATCAAAAATAATTGCATAAAACTGCCATTTATTTCAGGTCAGGGTTTGTTTTTCTGTGTTTTCGGTCTGAACGGTCCTTTGACCTGTCTCGGCCTAAAGTCTAGAGCCACAAAAGGATATGTAATGACTTTCTGACAAGAAACTGGCAAAACCGTTCCATCATAAAATCCCAAATATTTAGCCATAGAATTTGGTTATATATTTTTGCACATGCTAACGAATTATGAAGTTTTGGTAATTATTAGGACGTATTGATCCTTTTACAACAAAAAACACTATTTATTTTCGTGTATTTAGTTCATTTAATTTTTATATTGAAAACATTTTAGGGTGGGTTTAATTCAAAATTTTGAGTTGATTTTTTTAAATTAAAAAAGTTGTTGAAGTAAGTTACGGGTCCCAAATACTTTCAATTGGGAAAATAGTTAGTCATATTATTTTTTATGTCCATAAGCCCATAAAATTATCGAAATTGCCTAACTTCTAATTATCGAAACTTACAGTAGCATATAAAATGAATGAGTGTTTTGAGAACGAAGTAAATGTGGAAATGCGGAGAAATCTATGTAATTGGTAGCTTATGCCTTATATAAAGCTGCCAATTTGTGTTTTATGCACGTCTAATCAATCTAATGACAGTCACAAAAACCTCTTCCCCTTATATTTTGTATAGTTCAAGCTACGTATAATAAACTCAGACAATAAACTTGGCACAAAATAGAATTGTTTACTTTTTACTTATTTTATTTTTTAGTGTTTTTCAAAAAATAGTAAGTTAAGCAAATCACACTTTAAAGCTCTATTTCTAATCACAGTGGGATATATTGGGATTTAGATTTAGCAGAAATAATAAAATTGATAGCTGTTAAATATGTTAAAAATCAGAATAAAGAGATTACAACTAAAACCTAATTAAAGAAAGAACAGTAAAATAACTATTTTTTAGGAATTTCTTATGGTTTCATATTAAAAACCAATAAATCCCACAAAATCACAGATTAAAACCTAAAAGCCATTTTTACAACCGGTTAATTCCCATTAAATCCCAGTGATAAAATTCCACGTTCAAAACCTTGGCTTTTTTGTTAACTATTATGTGCAGATATAGCAAGTGAAGTTGCATAAGATAAGATAAATGAATGTTACCCCTCGTGTTTACTAAAAGCTTATCAGACAGAGATAGTTAATGAAATTTAATGTAAACTCATGGCAGATAAATCAATATATTGTTTACTATATAAAGCAGTTTATTATATGGAGCTTTAACTGTACAAGATTCATTTGTTTTGTTTTGTTTTGCTTTCTTCCTTGGAAGTTTGGTGAATGAACCGGTGATTGTTATGCCCTACTTTCACCAAGATTACTAAGCAACTTTTCTTCTCTTTTCTCCATTCTTCAAAGTATTTAATACTAGCTTATTAGACAATAAATATTTGCTTGTAACTATTATACTTATAAGGAATCAGTTTGTCCTGAAATTAAAATCCCATCTTACAAAGCCCCAAGGCTGTTTTATATAATTTCAAATTGTTTTTGTATACAATTTTCAGCTTTTGTGTTCGAAATACTTTTCTAATTTGAAAATATTTACTAGATACTTTACTCTATCCGTGTCATTATCGGAGAAATAAACTGTAATTGGAACTAATTGAATGGTTAAATAAAGTTATTCAACTTTTAAACCAAAAAGGGTAAACAAAATTTAAAGAGTATGATTAAAAACTTTATTTTGCTATTTTGCTAAAACTTTTCTTCAAAACAGTAACTAGTAGTTTTGAATTTTGAAAGAAAGAAAACTTGAGACATTTAGTTTGAAATGCTTAGAACTTTTTAGCTATTTTTTTATTATTAAGTTACATAGAAATACGCCTAGTTTTTTTTAAAGAAAAACAATTGACAAAAAACAGTTTGCTGGATATTTCAACTTTACCTAAAGAAGAAAGCTGAACTTGAAAGTGTAACATTTGCATTATTAGCAAGCATTGTAAATATGTTTTTTTGTAGAATGCAATTTATTTGTGCAATGTCAATATTTGCAAACAGAATATGCTTTTAATATTCAAAAGGTACTAAAAAAGAAAGAAATTTCTTTTATCCACTTGCAATTTTTTGTTGTCAATCCGACACTTTGACATATTCTCCTTCTTTTTTATTGCAAGTCTTCTTTTGCAACTTGAATTGTATTGATTTATTCAGCAAGTATTCATAGGCTTCTTTGCATAGCAGTTTTTAATGTTTTTCGTCTCATATTTAAAAAAAATTGAAATTTTTTGATAGCAATTATGGAAAAATTCTACTTCATCTACATTTTTCCCTATAAAAAACACTTAAAATGCTGTATATGTTTTTCAAAAGTAAAAAGGTGTCTCAAAACAATTTCAAGTAAATTATAAAAAAAACTAATTAAGCATAAATTCTCGTATCAGTGAATTTACTTTCTTCAACGTCAACTGTCTTTTGTCGTAATTCAATGTGACTTTTGCGTCATTATGTCAACAACCCGAAAAGAATAAGAAAAAAGCCGGTGAAAAGCGTCGGTTTTTCTTCTTCTTCAGAACTCTTGTACATATTTGATGAGTACTTAGGCAAAGTGGCTTTTATTAATCGATATTCTAATCCACATTCTTATCATCGATACTCCTCTCTCTATATATTGCTACACCATAAAGACAAATTGATTACTCATTTCTTATTCAAGGAGGGTTGCTTTTTCACCGAATTTCTCTCCGGCTTATCTGCCATACTTTCATAGATTTGTATCACGAAATACTAAAAAATGCACCACTAGCTTCTCATTATGTAAATGTAAAATGGAACACACGAACACGATCACATAACAAAATGCATAAATCTTTAACAAAAATTCACAAGAAATGTTTTATGGTTTTTTCTAGAAATTCGGAAAGTTTGAACTTTGACATTTAAATTCAATGTAGAGAGTTCCATAATTTTTTTTTTTTTTTAAAATAGTAAAAATTAGTAAAAATTAGTAAATCACAGAAATTTTAATATTTTACAGTTTATTTATTTTTTAAAGCGATTTTCTCATTTATTTGTTATTTGAAAAATAACTTTTAAATTACCTTGCAATGTGTTCCAGTAGAAAAGAAAATGTTCTCAGCCTTAAGGTCCCTGTGAATTATTCCATTCGAATGCTGAAAGAAAAATAGTAAGAATTATAATATTGTTCATCCTATCGTAGATAAACTAAAACAACTTATGCATATTATTATGATTATTTTTTAAAATTGTCCGAAATTTAAAAAAAAACAATCAAATTTTCCATAATTTAAAAAAAAATTAAAAGTTTTTAGTAAAATTTTTTTTTTACATTTATCACAAAGCTTAAACTATAAAAACTTTTGAGGCAATTTTGTTCCAACATTTTGAACCCGTTAACTTTAAACGAGGAATTATTTATTTAGAAATTCGTGGTAGGGTTTCCTTTTAAGAATACCTAATAGTAATATGTCAGAATCCAAGTAAAAATGGTACTTTCAGAGTTCAGAATTTAAAGTATGCTTCTATTATCTAATTCTGAACTGCAAGAGTAACAACCATGCCGTTTTTACTTGAACCACCACATATATTTTAATATATTGGTACTCACCATAAACGTAAGAGCAGACAGTATTTGTCTGAAGATAGGTTTGGCCTCAGTCTCACTAAGTCTGCCCCGTAGAGTGACCTTAGAGTAGAGGTCACCCGCAGGGGCCCATTCGGAGATAAGGTACAATTTCCCCGGTGTGTCGATCACTTCGTAGAGACGTACAATGTTGGGATGGTACAGACTCTCCATGCAAGAGATCTCACGACTTAGCATCTTCTCTAGTTTCGGTTCCACTCGAGTCTTGTCTATTATCTTTACTGCCACTTTCTCTGCAATTTATATTAAATTCAAAATTATTTAATTTTCTGCACTGTAAAACTTTACATAAATGCATTTAGGTTTTTCTTCTTAATCATTTTGGATTTGAACTTTTGGAGCAAAAACAGCATAATTTTAACAAAGAGGGATCTCAATATTACAGAATTTCGAACAGGGAGGACTTAAAAAAAACTTTTTGACAAAGTTTTGTTTTATTTCATCTTAAAGTTTTAAACCATTTTAAGCATTTTTCGCCCCAAAAAAGAAAAATACTTGATCTATTAAAAAAGTTTGAAAACAAATTCGAAGAAGTTTTTTTATAAATTGTTTTAATTTTTTTTAATCGTTTGTAACTTTTTCAGGTCAAGAAATTGAATATTTTTAAATTACGGCTTGTATAGATAAAATGTAATATTGAGAATTCAAATCACATTTATTTCAGGTATAAAATTATGTTTTGGTAGCAAATAAATCAGTTTTGCAAAATTATGTTTTTGATCCTACCAGAACTGTCCATATTGTTTTCCAGTCTCTACAATTTATTTTGTTTTTGTCATGCCAAAATACGTAATATATTTATTGCAAAATATTGCAATAAATGTCTCAATTTTAGCGACAAAAACGCAATATCGCGTTGACATTTATTCCATTTATCAGCCTCTTTGATTATGATGGATTCGAAATAAAGAAATAAGAATTTTAGTCGTAAAATAATAAAAATAATAATAATAAAAGTAAAAAGACATTAAAAAGTATTTCAAAATGTTATCCTCTAGTCCCGTCGAGACACCTTATTATAACAATCGCAGAGGATGGAAAGAATTAATTGTAAAAATAATAAAAGTAGTTAAATGTGGAGCGGAATAATAATAAAAGAGCGGAAAGGATTGTGAAAGCACTTCTCAATGAAATATCCGAAGTTCAGAGAAGTCGGGAACAAACTATAAACCATGAATGAAAATAAGGCAATAAAATATTTTGTTTTTTTGTACATAAAAATGCTGACTTACATTACAAATGTAAACAAAAAATAAAAATAAAATGTGACAGTCCAGTTAAAAAAGACACGGAAGGTACTGTAAGAGTTCAGAATTTTGAGTATAGAAAAGATCTACAAAGCAATATTTTAAATTCTGAATGCTCACAGTGGTACCAACTGTGCTTTTTTTACTTGGACTTCTACATTTTATTTTTAGTCAACAAAATCACCGTTTTTGTACATAATTCTTTCTGGAAATATTTAGAACCTTTGACATATGATTTTTAAATACATTTTGTACCCATTATTTTAAAGCATTGTTACAAAAACAAGACGTTTTTTTAAAATGCTGTTATTTTTATTGAATTTTAAACGTTTACCCTCAAAATCTTTTTTGGTTCTAAATTATCTTAAATTTTGAACTATAAAGACCTATATTCTACATATAATCTGCCTTGAAATTTTGTTTTTAATTCAATTTCCTGGCTTATTACGATTTCTTTTATCATTAAAAACAAAGATTTCGAAAATCCACTCCTGCCGTGTTTTACAAAATATTCATAATTATTATTATTGCTTGTACAAGTTGAATTTACATAAGAGACCGTGTGTAATAAAATACAATTAACCAAAGATTTTCCAGGTAAAAATGGGTAAATATTCTAGTCCTAAATACATAATACATATATAATAGTGGTTTGTACATAAAATGTAAGCAATAAATCACGCAAAGAAGTACTCCAGAAATAACCTCGGTTCATTTAATTAGCCCTTTTCTTTTATGGATTTGGGCAAATATCTAAACTTAATTATCTACGTCCAGCCAGGAAATTGGCTAGACTCAAGGATTTATAGAAACGAACAAAAACACAAAAACAATCATTTAAATAAATATATACGACTACACTTTCAAATCACAGTTTTGCAAAATCCCACTTTACTGTATTTCCTATCACTGGGATTTAAATAACAGTTAA
>JAQGBQ010000474.1:0-21322 GCA_034698485.1 Vertagopus arboreus | reverse complement strand
GGTCAACCCTTCAACCGATTTTGCCCATCTTCGAACTTAGCCTTTGTATTGACCCAATACACGTGTGTACCAAATTTGAAGTCAATCGAAACAGTTGGAAGAGAGTTATCGTGCCGACACACAGACATGATGGGTACATAAGCCCTGGCTCGGGCTAAAAATTATACTTAAAATTAATAAAATAGTTGGACCTCAGAGTGCTGATTGAAATATCCGTCATTAAAACATGGATTTTTAATTATTAGATTTAATCGGAAATAGCATATTACTCGGCCGCCAAAGGGTTTAATAAAAGGTATATGGGACCTTTTCACGCAAAGCGCCACATATGTCTTCTTTACTTACATTTGAGCTGTGTTTCTGTTTAGATAGAGGACTCACTTAAACTACTAAAAAGATCGAGTCATTGTTCACTGCAATACTAAAGCATTACTTTATTGTATAAGGATTATAATTTTTCCAGAAGCTTGCAGATGAATTTGCCCAATTTTAAAAAAAGCTGCCCAATAATAATATGCTTTTGCCCGATTCTAAAATAAATGAAGAGACATGAGATTGTATGCAGTTTCTTAAACTGATGGTGCTTTAAGAATAGATGATGAACAAAATATCTCAAATGTTTTACAAAAAAGTATATTTCAACTTAATATTTTAACTTATTATGTATTAGAACATGTAATTAAATTAATAATTTAATCATTTTAAGCACAAAAATATTCTGTTCACCATCTATTTTTCACGCACCATCAGTTAAGAAGACACATCTAATCTCATATTTTATAATTTATTTTAGAATTTGGCAAAAGTATATTATTATTAGGCAGTTTTTTTAGAATTGGGCAAATTCCAATATTTCGATTGGGCAATTCCTATATATATTGGGCACGTTAAATGTAATCCTTAATTTAATATTAAATCGCATCTCATTGATTATATTGACTGAAAGATATCACATGCTTCGCACGTATAGTTTCTAAGCTCAAGGAGATAATTTTCCAATTACATTAAAGCTAAAATGCGCCAAAATAGCAATTTAAGGAGGACATTGTCCAATCTAGAATTGACATGTGTCTATTAGGTACTCCCATATTTATCTGATTTTTTTCTCATAAATAGGTTTAACGGGGTGCTAGGGCCATATTAAGTAGCGGTAAAATGTCTGCAAAGTCCTGCTGTTAATGTTGGTATTTGAGTTGACTAATGATGTCAAATGTATTGTTCTCTTCGCTGATGAATGACATGTCTCACATTGTTCTCTAAACTCACATATCAACTCAATTAAGGTAATTGCATGAGAAATCCAGAGGGTCTCATATTGTTCAAACGATTCAACTTATTAAACCAAAAGCCTAAAACCACCCTTATATTTATTCACATTTACGAAGTACAATTGGTGACATTCTCTCAGTTGCCCTTTGCTTCGATAACATTCAAATTCAAAATCCACATACGCATATATTTATATAGATACCTGATCCTGAAATAATCAGATGACCACAACCACAAAGCAATGAGGCTCATTTAACAAGAAAGTAGAAACTTCAGAATAATAATTTATTCTGTAAAGGATAAAGCAATTAAACTAAATGAAAGTGAAGGCTATTCAAGAAGATAAATGCAACCATGACAGAGAGACCCGTCACATTATTTTATGAAGTACGGCAAACAATAGTTCACTAATTTTATTATTATATCGAACATAAGTGGGTTTTATATTAAATGAAACTTGGTTTCCCTGCTTAAATTTGAAAAATAAAATAATAAAGAGGGATCTTCTTGCAAAATTCTGAGGTTGTGCTTACAAGGAAGGTTACTGAACGGAGAATTCTAGAATCGCCTGCATTTTTTAAAGCTGATTTTGCTACTTAAAAAACATTATATTGAAAGTATTAGCGGCCCTTTCTGGTTAATGTGAATTAGGGGCTCTCATTCACATTAACCATGCGAAAAAAATTGGGAGAGTCAAAAAATCGTGCAAATTTTTCTTTTTAATCGCTCGCCAAAAATCCAATTTTTGTCCAATTTTGTACTCACAAAGACTCGTTCTTTCAAATAAAATTAAAATACAAACTTGTATGCCTACACCATTTCTCCAAACAGTCTGAGTCATGAGACTGTGATGTGATGAGATGTGACAGCAAATCGATTGTTCTTGGAAAACAATCTGGAGAACGAAGAGAGATGAGATGCAGTTGTTCTTATTTCATGAAAAAATTGAAGACTGAAGAGTTTAGTTACGGAATAAAAAGGTAAAACTTAGACTATCCAATGCTTTACATGCTTTATCTTCTCACTTATAAATAACGTCTTATTGAAGCACAGTGGATTATATGCGGCTCTTGTTTTAAATGAATGGAATCTAGTGGTTTCTAAAATCGAGTGGATAAGCTGGCTTGATGGTATTTTAAGTATAGAAAGGTGCTCAATATCATAGTGTGTCTTCATTGAATATCCATTATATATATTCTAATGAAGACATTTATGACATGATGAACCCGTATAAAAAAGAAAGGAGACAGGGTCCTTTCCATCTTTGGTTGGGCTGATGATGATGACGATGAAATGATAGGCGGGGAAATTGCTTTAGTTTCACTATACAGGGTTTTTCAGTTTCACGGCAGGGAAAGTTTTTTTTGCTGACAAACACATTTCCCCGTTCCCATCCGTTTTTACATTGCTTTATAGTTTGTAATACGTAGTAAGAAGAAGAGAGCAGGAAGGAAGAAGAGGTAGGTTCGTCTCGTCAAACCTTTCCCTCTGTTCATCATCAGAATTCAGGATGATGATCATCAAAGGGCTTCTTTTATACTTTTATCCCATATCCCCTTCTACAAAGAAGTAGAAGATGAGATATACGGCTGTTGAAATTAGGTGCTACGGGTCTTCTCTATACTTCTAGGACAAGTTAGGACCATCGTATATAATATGAGAGTGGCTAGGTTGAATTTGAATCCTTACAATAAATCTAACTTGGATAGGAAGCATCCTAAGTATATTAGTTAAGCCATGTCCTAAAATGGCCTAGATGTGAAAACCCATGATCATGTTAACATACGACAGATAAGTAGGGAGATGAGATGATGAGCATATCTTGATCCATTTCTTCCACCACTGCTGGGATGGCAGATCGACTACTAGATGTGAAATATGCATTCATGCATGGATCAAGATCTATCTATCCTCATCGCGATTAGAATCAATCAGTCTTTCTATTCGTTATTATATCCCCTGCCTCACTTACTTACCTCCTTGGTATGAAGAACTCTTTCAGACTTTTCTCCATTTCATTTCGTACCCCAAAAAAATGCCAAGCTCCGTTCCTCTCTGCTTTCTTTTGCATAGAAAAAAGACGGAAAAATATAGTATTTTTAAATTCTGAGTTGAAACTGAAGAAATACTAGAGTATAGCTAGGGTTAAGTTAGAAATTTCTCACTTGCCACATCCACTTGAGTTGTTTAGGGACGTGAGAGGACTTGAAAAAAGGAAATATTTTGCGAATATGTATGAATGAGATCAAGATGTGGCCATCTTATTTCCTGTCTCTCTTATTTCTTCGGAAGCAATCTAGAATGATATGGGTGGAAAGGATTCCCCAACTACTCTTCTGAGAACTGATGCCACAGTCAGTACCAAAGGCATAATCTTAATTTACAGATAAACCATCCGCAAATATTTTCTTCAGTCCTGCTTAGATCATGCATGTAAAGTGGGTTTATTATTCTAAACTGGATGGGCCAGGCCTGCTTCCGGATTCCACCCGCATCCACACATTTTTCATGATCCTCTCAAGGAGAGTAGATCTCTAGCTGAATTCAAAACAATTTACATACAGAGAACTAAATCAATCTACCACTCTATCCAATCCATCCATCTTTCCACGTAATGTAGTATGTAGTAGCTGCTCTGTACCTCTTTATCAAGTAAATATAAAGTAGAAGAAAATAAAGCATGAGGTAATGGATAGTAGAGCCTTTTTGATTGAACTGCTAAGGAAAAACATAGAAGTGTAGCAATTCGTTTTTTGGCTGGCCACGATTTAAAATAAGACTATACTATGTTGTTTGTTCTTTTAAGTTGTTTTGATGCTGAACATGGCTAAATGTTATTTTTAATTTCCTCTCGAAAGTAGTTTAACTCTGGAAAAGGGTACGACGGATGGCGGATGAGTTTGTTTCATTTTTGGGAAGTCTCATTAGTAACTTAGTAGTTGGTTTCATTTCACGGGTATGTGAATTAGCTAGCGATGCTATATCTGTCTGATGGGGAAATGATAGCTGATGGCTAACCGGTCAGGACAGCCCGTTGCGCTTCTGAGTGATTAGCGGAATCATTGAGATAAGAAAAAAGGAGGAGACTCTTGGGGATGAAAAAAGTTTGGTAATGACGGTGTAGATTTGGAAGAAGATTGTAATTGACACATGGGGGTGGCCCATGATGGATGTGTAACTTAACCTGGTCCATTCCCTGTCACCCGAGCTGTCACTAGCACCCGTGTGAAATACAGTCACCTAATAAATTGATATCAACCTCATATCCTTATTTCATATCCGGACAACTTCTTTCATCTTACACTTTATACTTTACGTTAAAGCGATATTCTATTCTAAACGAGACACGAAGTACGCAATTTCTGCGACTTTATAGTGTGGTCATCATGCTTTTGTACCATCTTTATAAGGATGCTTTCACCCTCAGCATATGATAGCAGTGGGTAGGCTGGATATCAGTTTAGAATTTTCGAAGAGGCAATAAGAAAGAGTCCGAAAGGGCAGGATTTTTTTTTTTACATATCAAGTTTATAAAGAAAGCAGGATCAGCTACTATTATAATATAATGCACTCTTCTTTCAAAATTCCGATAATCTACCTCCTCTGGAATATTATCTCTATAAAATGATGAAGGAATAAGATGGAATAAATTCAATGCAAACGAAATGATAGGAAGAAAGTTTGCGACCGAGGGAGCTCATTGAAGACAAAATATTTTGCCATCGTATCAAGAATCAGCATGGGAGAAAGCAGTCGTGGTTTTTTCAGCTTATCGACTATTAATTGAATTACTTGGAAGGATTGAGGAGAGGTCTCTCAAGAATCTGTCCTTCGATCGGGCCTGTCGAAGTAAGTTTTGGGCTGGTGTGTGCGATCGGGATCGTCAGAATAGATAAACGGGCCATCAGGCAAGAATAATAAATTCCTTCGTGCCGAAACGGTTATGAGAGTTGCCCGGGCCAGAGGAGAGAAAAAGTCTTAACTTATACATAGAAGGAGATAGAAGAAGTACTTGGGAATCGGAGTGTTCTGTTTAGAAGGTTCCCCATCTGCCTACTGCAGGAATGATTTCAATGACTCATACGACTCTAATAAGTGCTCCTTCCTCACCCATAAATTTCATTCCTTACGCCCTAGTCACCCTATTTTACCCGCACTAAAAACAACAATGTACAACTACAATATCTATAACACCGATCTACTTACTGATGTCAAGAGTCAACACGCTAGGATACATTAGTTATCTCTCCACTAGACAAAAAACAATATCCAGAAAAGCCCGAATACGGAGGAAACGGCCTATGCATCTCCCGCTTCTCTTTTCCTGTTACATATTTCTTCACATTCATTTTAATTAAACAGAAGGAGAAAAACGTACCGGTTTTTTGTCTAGCTACACATTATCAATGGGTAGAGAATAAGCCTGTTAGATAGACTTGGATTAAAGGTGCAATGCATGTGCAGGTGCATTGATAGTGGCTGAGTGCTATCCAGATCTATTCAATGATGAGAAGATAAGTACAAAAAGCTAGTTAACTCCTAAGCAGTGAAGGGGCTGAATGAAAGAACTCTCTGTTGGCTCGATTGAATGGAATTAGCTGGGATTACATAGACCCATATTGAGCTCTCGTGTAGAACATGGTGAATTATATAAGAGGCATATATAGAGAAGGGCATTATGGATCTATGAAGATAGATAGACGGAAGAAGTGTCTCTAGACCCTGTGTGTTAAAAGAATCCAATCTGCAGCCATCTTCTTGTGGAAGGAAATCTAGGAAGGGATATTGGTTGGTGGTGATTCAAGGAATAAAAGTGCTCATTATCCCATCGACTTGCGGAATCTAGGATTTCAAAGAAGGCCCGAAACCACCTATTGAATTTAATAAGGCTGCCAACTGTCAGAGTGGAAATTGCTTCTTCCTCATCGTCTCTTTCTTAAACTTTCTTCTACTCATTTTGGAGGTAGATTCTTCTTGTATTAGAATATTTAGGATGCAGTACGTTTTTCTTTACATATTGTGTAGAAACCGGGCTTGGTTATTCTGTCCGTGTGTGTAGTTCGTATTCTCAGCATCGGTACAACAAGCGAAAATTTACCTTGGAGAAGACACCAAAATGAGATTTTTATTTATGACCTGGCACAATAAAAATAAAGCTACTACAACCCGCACCGCTCTCCTGCTACCCACCATGGCCTGGAACTGGTCTTAGTCATTGTGTTCTATAAGGCCACAGCACCGCAAGGATGATTTATGCATAGGACTGCTAAAGCCGAGCTAAAGTGATGCGTTGTGGTTACATACTTGTATTTTGTATAGTAGTTGTTGGATTCTATGGTTTGTATTTGTTTGGTCTTGTTCTTATATATACACGGGTTCGGGATTCTGGGAGAAAGCCGAGATGCCTTTCAACTTCAAGATTGCTTTCCCTTGTTCCTCTTTAAAAACTTGGTGGTTCTGGTTGTTGTTGTACGTGACTAAATTGGGAGTTCTGTCACCGCAACTTGAGACGAGCTTCAAACCATTCTAAACATCTTTTGTGTTAACATTGTTATCCATCAGAAAATCTACAGCAATTAAATTTATGGGTCAAAATTTTAACCTAAATATCTTAGATCAAGGCCACAGATTAAGTTTGACATTTTATTCAAAATTGAGAACAGAAAGGTTAGGTCAGGAAATGAGTTGATTTTCTATTCTGTTTTAGGAGGTTCGATGACCCACTTGCAACTCAATCCAGATTCTAAATATGCAAGAATATCTTCTTGCACTTTAAAAATTTGAGACATATAGATCGGTAAAATAATCGCTATCAAATAACAGAGGCAACCACAGACTATAAGGATCCAGTAGATTTTTTGAGCAATTACTCAGACAACAGGAGTCGGACACTTGTCATCTTTTTGACATCATCGAACTAGGCGGAAGAACTCTCAGTTGGACAATTTCATTTGAACTCTCTCTGTCTGTGTGTGTGTATTTTTTCTTCCGTATGTTCAATGTCTATCCATCTGACCAAGCGGTAATTTTATACAGACTTACTTATACACTTGCTTTATCTCTAGTTCTATTAGAGGGAAGGAGATATAGTTAGTAAGAGATAGTGAAGTGAAAGTCTGTTACTCACAATCAGTTTGAGTCAAAATGTCAGTAGCAGAGTTGTCTATAAATTCCCTGGTTGGACACACAACCATCATAAAAGTGCCAACTAGCCACTGCCTCAAACTGACTGCCACCCTCGTTTTGTACCATGATCATATTCTTATGATGGTCTTCAAAGCTTTCTCTCCCCTCTTGGCAAGTATCTCTTATCTACCCTCTATTTGTATGTACATACAAAAGCTATAACAGTCTGCTTACTTTCTTACTATCGCATAATCCTAGTGGCATTTCCCTAAAAAATCATTGCCTCGAACTAGAAGCCTTGAATCTTGTTCTTTGGTCAATGTAAAAAACGGGAAAAGAAAATAAGCCTTCTATCTACTACTTTCTTTAAATATATTAAATAGCTTTTTTTTATACACCAACATTGTTACTATCTTTAGAGAGATAGTCAACATTGAACGGCAGTAAATTATGCAGTCTCAGCAAACACAACGGTATCGGTCAGCCCCTGAATTAATTTGTTGAATTATCAGTTGAGCTGTCCAGCTATCGATCCGTAATGCGTGATGTTTAGATATACAAGGTCAGATTCACGACTACTCTCTATGTGAACTTTGAACTATTCTCTTATACTACTGAAAATGTCATACAATAAATAATTTTTCTTCTTGAAATTAGTCTCTGAAAAATTCAGCGGTAATTTTCCTTCTGCATAAGTCAAAGTTTGACAACGTCCTGACTTTATTTCTATTACGATGCATTTCTTTAGAGATTTTAATGGGAGTTTTACCCGCCGTTTAGTGTTAGAAGCTTTTGGCTTTGACTCCACGGTTTGAAGTATAAAAAAAAAAAAAAAAAAAAGACGGGGTAATAATTTAGTAGAAAAATTGGTGACAATAATGTGTCGGAGAAATTGTTATGTTATAAGGTTAAAGAAAGTTGGATTTGTGTGGGGATTGTAGAGTGGAAAGTATATAAGGCGAGATGGGACAAAGAGAGTTAACTTTGCACTTTGGTTTATGTTCCAAAGAGTTGGTGATGAAATGGTTGCTGAAGTCTGAGTATTTTGGATTCCATAAGACTAAATGCGTCTCAAAGGATATAGAAGAGGTGATGATGCTTTGGTTGTTACTAAGAATGTGCATGTAGTCGTGCTGTTGTAGTAGTTGTACAACTATAGTTGTTGTGGCAAGTCAGTATTAGGAGGCAAACAACGGTTGGTTCATTTGACTTGATTACAATCGACAATGAGGAGAACAACGGGAGTAATTCTCGGTTTATGTTATGAGCTATTGTTTCATGATCCAAAGGCTACTGACATTTTGCTTTGTTCTTGAAACAATATAGGAACAAACATCGAGCTCTTTCTATACAGTATAACCACAACATGAGCCTATGAAAAGGTCTAGAGATGAATTTTAAGAGATTGGCGAATGGTCGGTGGTGGTGGTGGTAATATAGTTTCGTCGACTTGGGGGCAAAATGTAATGAAATTAAGTATAAAGCATGTTCTTTAGTGACACGTACAAATCTCATCTACATTATGACCTCTTCCTTTGAGGCCGTGACAGGAGGAGATATTTAACTCCAGTATTTATGTCCAGCTTGACATTTACTATAAAATTTAACAAAGGATTTCTCCTGCTGACTAATACAAAATAACACAAACTAATATTACACAAAGTCCAACCCAATAGAAACTAACATCCATAAACAATAACAGATTAACTTTGGCTTGGAGTTTCGGGGTTCTGGTATTTTGCTTTTCTGGATATTTGGATACTGATGTAATAATATACTTCATATTATATATTTCCTAACCCAATGCATAATTATGGCCTCGAGACAGTTTCCATTGGTATTGGCACAATTCTCAAAGTATAAAAATATAAAATCTATATATGCTATATATTTGTTGAGTTAGCTCTTTGTCGAAATTTATTTTATGTCCGAAAGTCAGCCCTCCTTTACGCTACATTGATTGCATCTCATCAGCATCGATTTCTTTTTCCCCTACTATCCACCTAAATACACTCAAATGCTAAAAGTTCTAAGTAAGAGACCATCGTCAAAAACTCTGTCTTCATTTCCATAATACTTTTATCTCCCCTTGGAATAAACCATCAGTACCATAATATGCACATATGACATTATCCTATACAAATAGATATTTAGGAGCTTCTTCGTTATTTTCACCCTACCAGCAAATAAAATCCACATTGTACTTGTGTTCCAGATTTTAGTTCTGGAAATATCCAAACTATCAGTTTTTACAGATAACAAATGTTTCAAAAGCTAATAACTAACTTGATCTTAGAAAAAAATTGTCTCGTCCTGCATGATGTTCACACTTTCTATTTAATTATGCAAATTTTGTACAAAGCCATATACTACTCGTATTATTATTTTCATATCATTAGAGTCAATAATTATTATCTACACTTACTTTTCAATTACTACATTGTGAGTTGAAAACAGAGAAAAGTGTGCATCTTGAATTGGCATATGTGAACGGAAATACATGGGTTTAAATATTTCCTGTCCCAGTATCCGTTTTCACGAGTAATCCAGTATTCAATTTTGTAATCTACAATTAGGACATACTGGATTATAAACATTAATTGTTATTGGAGAGGGCTATTAGTATTTTTGTGTCTGTATGCTTCCAGTTTGTTGTTGTCGGTGATGAGAAATGACACACCTGGTCATGTTTTTATTATTGTTCACTTTCCTGACGCATAAATGAACAACAAACAAAATACAGGACTAACAAGTGCGTGAAGATACGACACTAACTATCCAGTGTATACTTTCTAGTAGAGTTGTATGGTAAACGCACTTAAAATACGATCGTAATCGACCGTGTGCAAGTGCATGTAACAATAGTTTACAAAAAAGGCATAGCACACTGTCAGTGCGAAAATAAGCACTCGGTTCAGCAGTTACCAATATAATTGTAAAAGAGATTTCAATTGGTTTCTGTAAACTAATAATAATAATAATCTCGTAGAAAATTCAGGTAGTGTTGTGCATGCGAGTTTTAAATTTTCAGTACATGTGGTATATAGTTACATTAGTGGTCAGTCACGTTGAATGGAATGAACCCATTTGTACGTAATTCTACGAATCGCTCTCGCTATGCACTACATTATATAGCCTTTTTTAATTTGCAACAGCCTGTTAGTAAAAGTGAACACTGAACCGAAATACATATCATTACATACATTGCATCTATCTGTGTAGGAAATATTAAATACAAACTAGACACTCCAATAGTCGAGAACTCGAAACTGGAAACGAAAATGTACACGAACATCCGTGTGACTGCATGGTGGCATTAAACCTGGATAACTATAATTAGGATTGTGAATAAGCTTCAAACATAAATTGCCATGTGTGAATCATGAACACACTTACTATTAGCGTTACTAGCACCAGCTTTTGTTAATGTGATTTTCAATGTATTCGAGAGTTTATATTGCTATTGATTATCGACCCAAATGCTTATTTGTATGTATTTAAATGGCAAATTTGCTTTTGCAGAGTTTTTATTCGTTGTTTGTTGTTATCCTGGACAAATAAGGATGAGTAGTACATACTAGTAACTTATTGAGTATTTGCGAAGAATGCCTGTCCATTGGATTTCCATTTAAAAAAATGTCTTTCCATCATCATCAACATCATAACAACATAACAAGAAATAACCCAAACTGACTAAATAAACCGTTTTTAGAAAAATAGATGCATGTGCGTCAGTCAAATCAAACATATCAAATTTGCATTAGATGTTTCATGAACTTTTTCCACTTCAACCCTAACCAAGCCTGTCGTCCTTTTGGCTTGTTGGTTGTCGGTTGTGGTTCTTGTTGTCACTGGCAAGCCAATAAGCCAATATATGATTATGGATGAGTAGGTTTCGCATTAAGAGTTGAAAACGTTGAAATGGCATGTCACTCTTTAAATGAGAAGGACTTGTCGAAAATTAATATCGACAAGAGCTTGGACTTTCAACTTTTGGTCGTTCTAGTAAAGTTGTACATAGAGCCCAGTCTGTTGCTAGAGGACAGAATTTGTCCATCTGGGTCGAGGACATGTGAGACTGTGAGGTATGAGAGATATGGAGATAATTGAACCCTTGTTTGTGGTGTGGCATTCAATGAATGATAGTCGTGATACTCAAAATCGTCACGAAGGCTAGAAGTTTTTCCAATTTGCATATTTCCGAGTGGAGGATATGGACCATGGTGGACGTGTGATTCTGATGTGACGATGATGTGTGGATGAGCATCAGGGCTATTGCTATTTCATTTTGATGGCATGAGCTACCTACTTTTTTTGCTGGGCTTTTGTATTTTGTATAATAAAGCTAAAAAGTTATATTGGGGGTGATATTCCATCTCTAATTCGTTTTTATACACTTGAATGGCTCTCTTCAGAATAGTTTGGAATTGAGCAAGTAGTAGTAGCATGTATAGTGTAACATGCATTATATATTATACTTAGAGCACATCTTCTTCGGCCTTTCTGGTCTGGTACTTGTGGGACTGTTGTTCTGCTTTGCTTTTTAGGCCCTGTCTCTGTATTATAAATATGCGTTGGGAGATCGAATTGGATCTCTCCAAAACTATGTATTCCCCATCACGTATGGTTCAAAAAACCTGGAATTTCATTTCCGATTATTGAATTCACTCTTTGGTTCGTTGGATTTAGAGGAGTTTGAATTGCTAGATATAACATATATATCAGATAAGTAGAATACTACTCGGATGTTACAAGTGTTGGTTAGTAGTGGCTGGATTTTGAATTGAGATTTGAGCTTCGAGGGAGACTTATCTTTAGTTGTATATTGTAAAATTGGAATGAATTTTGAGTCTCAATTCTAAAATGTTCAATGTCCATTTGATGATCAAGGGTCTTTTTGGAATTTTCCAGCTCATCATCAAATCCAACTAAACTATACGAAAGTCCATACTGAAGTGCAAGTATAAAGTTCAACCCTCCCCTGACTGCTACTATACATTCATTCCTGGGGCTTAATCCTTGTCAATCTCATTTTACTGCTGAGACTCAAGTTTCCGGTCTCAAGATTGGAAATGGAAATCCATGTTGAACAATAAATGCAATTGGTAACTGCAACGGTTGACGATGAACGAGAGGGTACGCTCCCTCATATATAGTTCCAACTCTAGTTTAATACCAAGTTCTTGGATTCCTGTAACAGATTATTATATGACACGCTAACCCTGCCCAATCCTAGTGGAATAATAAAAAATCCCCAGCAACTTTTCCATCATGCTCTCCGGTCAGCTAGGGATTTAATGGATAATACTTTTACCAAAGCAAAAGGTGTCTATACTAATAATAAATGTCCAATACAATCGTCAATTCTACCAACCTATCGTACGGTACATGAATTACGTGCGGATTTATTTGATACAAATAGAGTCGAAATAAGAGATGCCGTTCTAAATGGAAGGTCTATCGAACATTATAATACGATTAGATTTAGAAAACTTGGAGGGATCGAGCAGTGCATGATTATTAGTTCGAAAGCAACTCCCCATAACCATCAATACTGCTTAATACAGTAATAACAGTGGTGTTCAATCAAAGGGTTGCTGACATTCACATGAATCATGGAATGAATTCATCCCTCAATACACAATTAGGCTTTTTCATCTAACTTTCATAAATAATAACATTAATAAATATAACTTTTTATTTAAAGTACAAAGAACATTTATACCAAGTAGAAAGTCTATAAACGAGGGAAGTGTGTCTTAAATCATGCAATGTTATTAAATAAAGACCTTTTTACCTGGAGGAAGGATGCTTCTTATTTTCATACCCTTCTTGTGAACATATCATGCATCTGCATCTATGAAGCTCAAACCGATTGATCCGTATAAACGGCTGATAGAAACAAGGCTGGTCATTTCATTAAAGTAAACATTGTGCAGCTGACATTTTTTTCAATTCACACCTTGTGTTGTCTGTTGTTCTGTTTACTGTCCTCAGAATAATAGTACACAATGCGCTGTATACTTTAGACGAACTTTAGGAAGTCACAGATGGACTGGGTTTTATACTAGAGTGTTGCTTATCATCATATGCATTCATATCAATATATCTCGCCACCTCCACCTTCTTTTTTGTTACTCCAATCTTGTGTGTTTGTTCGATTTCAATATTTTTGGATCATTTAGTTATACTGAAATGCAGTTTTAGCGACTTGTAATACATATATTGACATTGGAATTGGAGAAGGAAGTAATCAAAAGACTGACCTCCGTGTTCCACTAGATTACCTTAGAGTTTATTATTATCATTTATTGTAAAATGTGAAGAGGGAGAATGGTGGGTGACATATGGAAAGCCCTCATTAGTCAATAGAGTTGTTGTCATAATTAGAGTGGACTTTGGGTTGCTTAATATCTATGTACTTAAATTTACTTTTGTTACCCTTCCCTCCATGTGTGTATAGGTAATGGCTGAATTTGGCTTCTGAATTGGTCATGCAACTCCAGGGGTCTTTGTATGCCTTAAATATATGTACACAATGCACGACACACACGACGTCACCCCATGCCCTAAGTTTTAGGTGACTGTCTGGACTCTGAATATATTTTTAGAGGGTATTGAGTAAATGTCACGTAAATTTGATACTTATACATTTCACGATGAGATAGCACAGGGTCGAGGAATGAATCATTATTTTTGCTTCTAAATGAAATCATCAATTAAAGTTAAAATAAACTTTTGGGGGATGTCATGTTCTATTTTGTAATCTAATATTGATATTTTTGGCTGACTTGGTTTTAATAATACTAATACTTTTACAACAGCTCTACCTAGTTTGTAAGGTTTTGTAGATTTGGGAGTGACATGTGTGTCTGGCCGGTATGGGTCCTATCAAGAGTGTATGCAAACACACGTCATAGGTTAATTGCATGTGCCCCCCAGGGCCGGCTATAATAAGGTGAAAAAGGATTTCAATACAGATTAATGTTATTATTTCCCTCATTCGGATTTGTGAAGGAGACAGGTAGTTGTAATTTTTTATGGGCTTTGGCATGTTAATTCGGTTTAAAGTTCGTAAGCCGAGATTGAGATTGTTTTAGAAGTTAGCTGCATGTGTAATAACACAAAAAGAGAAAGAAGGAACATAATAATATTATATGTCCTTTTTTGTGGTTGGATCTGGAGGCGTGTAAGGTTTTGTGACTCTTATCTCAAAAATGGGCCTGTAAGCTCTAATCCTCCCATAATATTACATTAGAAGAAAACACAGCCGGCTGTTCTAATCGTATAATGAATCGTGTATAAATATGGCCCTCTCTTTTGTGTAAAACGATCAAAAGTATTTATTTGTGAAAAGAATTACACATATACACTTGTGTGTCAATTATATGACATTCTCTATAACCCCTAATCAACACAAAACAAGGCTTGATATAACCTTATAACACATGAAACGAGATTCTGATATTAAAACGTATAATGCCCAGAATAGGTAGTAATCCAAGATAAGAAATACCCGGGTGCTTGCACGAAATCCCGACTTAACCGACCATTTCAGGCTCACCATTGGGTTTCAGACAAATTTCCGTTTCCAATAAAAGTGAACTACTGCTGGGCCTCGTATCGTGTACATGTGGAGCTAACTCACCGAATTAAATGCTTCGTGTCTACAAGAACAAAATGTCCTAACTCTTTTTTAACACACCGAAAGAAGGCAACTTCTTATTAATCCCTTCGTCTCCTTCTACCTTCTTGTAATGTAATCTCCTCCAGCTAACAGGCTAACACCAGCACTAACATGGATATTACAAATTTACAAATATGTATATGAATTTATTTCAAATCCTTTGTAGGTACGACGAGTTCCTGTTTCTTTGGAAGCGAAATGAGCTTCTACGAGAGCTGCAAACAAGTACGTTTGGGTATAAGGTATGTAAATAATATATTGTAAAATGTTGCCTGTAATAAATGCAAAGTGAGTCTCCTAAATTTCGACAAACGGTTTGCCTCACACTTCTCTTTCCATATAGTTGCCAACCATATTTTAACTTATGGGAAGTAAGGCATTAGATCATGATTTTAGAGAAAACTTCTACCATTTCTTATGAGCTTTTTTGAATTGGAAAAAGTTGCCTTTTTTCTTCTGGCTTTCTAAAGTCTAAGGCTGTGTTATTCACACTTTAACATTTTTTAAGACGCTGAACTCGCATGTACATACATACGTGGAATGAACAACTGAAATCCAGATTATGTTCATATCTGTATATATGTACCTAGTTTGCATAGAGAGCCTGCTACTTGTCTGTCCCGTCATAAGAAGAAGCGATGCTTGGAAAATGTTATTTTTTTCACGGGATTCGGAGAAAGGGTTGAGTCTTGAGTAGACCGGGATGAAATATGGTGATTTCTCGCAGATTAAACCAAGCCATGTCGTGTTTTTTCTACTTTCCTTTACATATAGATATATGTAAAATAGAGTTATAGATGCAGCCGACTAATAAACTAATGCACAGTAGATTCATACCTACAAACCCAGGGAGAATACACCTTCTATTATTGCATAAGGTTTTTATAATATTATTACAATAAATGAAAGTCCCAGCGTTCCATGACTTTCTTCATTTGTTATAGTAGTAATAGCAGTAGTAGTACTGGTACTATGTAGAACTAGAGTAGTCAAGTACCACGTTGGTTATATAATCTAGACAAGTAGAGAGTAAGTAAGTAAGGATACTTATAATTTTATGGTATTTTATATTCCAATAGCCGTTTTAACAACACCACAGGATTTTTACTCGGAGATTTGATCTTGTAAAAAAGTAAGTAGGCGTTGTGTAGTGCGAGAAGGGCATAATATACTAGAGTCCCTTGTTGTATTCCCTAATCTCCATCTCAGCAGGGAATCTCTCTGATGAATTTTTCACAAATCAAAATTCAACCAACCTCTTGGTCTTGAAGAGAAAGTCCTGGCTCTGTGGCTTCTTGACTTGGCTACTGCCTTACAGCCCACTTGTGATTGCGAATGTTGAATGTGTCATGCACCATGGTCCCTTATAAAGGCTACACGGACTACTTCCCCTGGAGCATATAATAAAGCACGAGGACCTCGACCAGAGTATTATATAATACACATAATACTTTACTACAATACAATAAAACACATTATCTTCTCTCTAAGAGAGTTTGATCCCAATTTTTCAAGAGTGAGTCTCTGTTGAGCTTTTTGTACGTCGGGTCTTTCCTCCAGGCCATTCAATGAATTGGATTCAACGTACAAATGTGTTGTATATCTATATATATGAGTAATATGTATGTATGTATGTAGGATAAGATGATGGGGAGTGAGACATTCGTATATATTTTTTAAACCTTCTAACGGTAGTGGTGGTATTAAAGTAACTATTGGGTACTCAAGGCACACGTAAAAAGAAAACTGAAGGCAGGGGCTCTTTGTTTTGAATAGTCAAGGCACGTCTTCTCGGTTTCGTTTTCTTATGAATTATATTGGCTCACCTCCTTTCAGAGTTGTAATCCGAATCCCATGCAGAATTTTAGAGCTGAACTTACTTTACTACACAAGCAAACCGTATTTGTATATTACATATCCGTTGCTTGGTACATTTTACTCGCGCTAGCCTAGTAGTCGTATTACTATTGCGGATAGTAGTTTTCATTCCTTTAGCATAAAAGGGAGAAAGGGACAGAGAGTGAAAAACTGCTGTGCTTTGGAGCAATGAATAGATTGCTTTGGCTGCCTCTTGACAATCAGAAGACTGGGTCCTATGTATTCTTTATCAACTACGGCTTGAGTTACACGTCCACCAAATTCAAAGTACAAGGATACAAATATATATTATAAAGACTGGAATAGCCATGAAGAACTAAGGAACCCAATAGAGTTCCTTCTGAATAAAGGATCAAGCTAACAAAAACACAGGCAACAACAGAGAGAGCAACACACAACAAGATCATATTGGAAATCGGATACGGCCCAGTACCTCGGCTATTCAGACATTTGAAGAATTATTTGTCGCGTGCTCTATCCAAGCCTACGGCAAGACCCTCGCCAGACCGTCTTTCTGTTGTAGCAATGTTCAATGTCGATTGGTAATATCCTCTTTTTTCTGGTCAGCCCTGTCCTTTTTGAACTTTAGTTCCCCTTTTATTCCGAATACCCTCTGACAGGAATATATTCAGATGTCCAATCCTATACTGTTTAGCTAGGAACTCCCCCTTGACCCAGACCTATCTTCCTACAAATATCAAATGCTTTTTTGCTTTACGAGAACCCACAGTGTTCTTAGTGATCACACTTATCCATACTGAAAGTAAAAGTTTAACCGTTATGTATTGTAAGGAAGGGAAGCTTAGTTCGTGGAATCTGAGAAAGAGTGAGACCTTGTGTTAATGGTTTAATATTTCATGAGCCATGAGTTTTTAAGTAGGTAAGTTTAAATGTTTATGTGGATTTTGATAATAATTGGAAGTTGAGATGAGGTGAAGCCATTTGAATATAATTTTATATCGTATTCTGGAAATGTTGTGAAGAAGGAAGAGAGTGCCTCTAGGCAAAATTGAAATATCAAAGGCAGCAGTGCGTGCACTCAATTTGACATTTGACATCCTTCGGCGACATTCGACAGTCAACAGGGGATAGGACAGCTCAAGATATTATATTATGGGTAGCTAGTTTACATCCAGCTGGTAGCTGTAGGTAGTGTCCATTTTCCTTATATTATATAGTTGAATGCTCAAGTGAGACAATGGATGTTGTCAAGTCATGAAAGTGAAGCCCGTAAAACTAAGCTGGATGATAACTTGAGCAAGAGAATTTAGTTTGTTGTCAGATATTAGATAGAACTGGGAAACAAAAGCCCAAAGAGCATTAGATTCAACATTACATTTATAACATTAAACTCAGAAACTCAAAGATCTCTTGATGGAGATGGAACTATGCACTTTGCACTGCTGTAAGGGCACAAAAATATATACAGAACAAGACTGCAATCTACAAATGTGTGTACTTCTTATAGCTAAGGAGTTATACGACTGACTCAAAAAGGGAACAACAATAGAGAGAGTGGTTTAAAACAGAAAGTGAAATAAATAAAAGGGTTTCCTCATAAAACTTCCCATAAGGGAAAGTCGAATAGAAGAGAACAGATTCTTCGCAGCCCTCTTTCTCGTAGTTTACGTTTAGAGTAAGCCGCATTGAGCATTACATCACAGAACATTAAATAGTGGGGGCTAAAAAGATCCATAAAAATCTACTTCGCCTTGACTCTTCTCTCTAACCATTCTTGGGGTGGATTATCCCGTTTCACAATTTTGATCCATAGTAATTGGTGACTCATCATTTACCATACATTATATACTGCAGAAGAGAGAATCTCTTATTCCATTTTCATGTTTGCTGAATATGCAATAGATGATATGTATGATATAGCCGTTCCTCCATTTACTTGTGAATGAAGCTTTGCAAAATTGGCAATGCAATATCCATGATTATAGGAAACGTCAAAACTAGCAAGTTAGTTTGTGGCGATTTCTATTATTCTGTCCAGCTACATTTTAAAAAGTACTACAAGCAACAATAAATTACTTGTCAATAAGATTTATTGACATTCATTCAGACAAATGCAAAGCCCCTAGTCGGATACATCCCATAGTCTATGGATCCCCACTGTATTCAATATTGGTATCCTGTGAAGTTAGGGTAAGTGGTGGAATCAGTTGCTTAAGGCAAAATCTGTAACATTTCCTTTCCCTTTCCTCCCTCAACAATCTCTTTCACCCTCTTTAAAACTCAGACGAGCAGATATGGAATAAATTGTGCTGAATATCTGAATCCAACTGAATCTTTAGCCTGATACTATGTTAAATAGATGGATGAGTCCTAACAACCTTCCACTAACAACAACCACCATCATCAACTACCAAGGAATCGCATCACCATTCCATTGGAATGCTACTAGCTGACTACCTACCAACTTAGCGAGAGAGAAAGAGAGTATATGGATAACAAAGACCTATTCTGGCAAGAATTCCTTCCTGTTCCCTTCCTCGTTCTGACATATCGTCAGTCAGATGAGGAAACGGAGTAAATCCAAAATTTCAGAGAACAAGGACCCAGCGCATCACGATTCAAAAAAAGATATGATGACTAACACCCCCTCCTTCACTTTTCTTCTTCTACTGGGTGATACTCTCTGTATTCTGAGGATTCGGGGGATAATATCCTCTGGGGCTAATGTCAGAAGTGTCCTATTACAAAACATCATAAAATGCACGATTCCCTCCTCCATTTCAAAGTATTCAAGATTTCTTCGCCCTTCAATGTTTTCAGTTGGGGATTTTGGATTTAAATTTGCTTTACAATTTACTTTATGTATCTTGCCTCTCGATCTTTTTCTTTGAAAATTGTGCCCTAGTTTAAGTTATTATTAGTACGGAGTCTTACAACTCCCTGTGTTTTCTTTATAAATCAAGCCTTGGTGACGAGTTGAATGATTTTAAATGATCATTTTAGTCCATGAATGGATGGGATTTGGAGTGAGATTTAGAAATTAGGGTGGTGTGAAATCCCCCCTTAGCTCCGAAGGGTGAATAAAAAATCACTTGCTGCCAGATATGTATTTATGGCTGACATAAATCTGTTTATTTAAACGAATGCACATTCAACATTTTGCATTATTGCTTTTTCTATCCAACCTGGAACACTATCTCTGGTCTTGATGCTGGTTTGGTGTTTTGGAAATGATCCGATGTGACGGCATTCCTATTTTTTTCTTAAAGTTTCTTATTGGTAAATTCAAAATGGAAAGCAATCTTTTCGAGATGCTGAAAAAATATTACTAAGACAATTGTATAATAAACTAGAAAATATAAAGTAATATTAGTTGGACTGAAGAGCAAAGGTTCGAAGAACATGCATTCTTCATAATTCAACTGCTTCTATGAAAAACATCATCATCAGTTTTAAATCACAAATGGAATGCTTTAAGCAGAAAATTTATATTATCTTGTGTAGTATTGGATTTGGTAGTTGCAAAAAGATACAAACAATGTCCATGTTTCATAACTCCATAACAGAGTATTACGGAATGATGATGATGACAATGAAGATGATCCACTCTCTCTCTCTGTAGTTGTAAAACATGTTCAATTGAGATGAACAACGTGACCCTTGAGACTGGCTTTTGTTTCCTCTCCATTCTCATTACAGCTTATACGCCACCCAACTAAATATAACTAAACATCATCATATACCAAATGAAATGGATTTTAACATTTTAAGCGGAGTAAGACATTGATATTTGATATCGAGACTCGAGAGAGCGAGATGCAATATTATAAAACCAAGGAATAGAAAAATTCTGGTTACACATATTATTATGAATTATGATGAAAAGTATCCACACAATATTGTGGAAAAATGGCTTTCTTGGTGAAAAAATGCGTCGAGAGATTTTGACAATTTCTTTGTGAATAAGCGAAAGCATAAAAGATGGTTTGAGGTGATACATAACAAATATGATGGGAAATATTACACCCGTGATATGTATAATATGATACGTACATGTGTGGTGTAATTCTGTAATATGCATTTATATATTAACATCACTTGGTCCTCGGGGTGTACAATAAATATTGTAATAATTTGTTTGAATTGATAAGACCTTCATGTTCTCTGCTCTATGTGTGTATTTATGTGTGTTATGAGAGTATGTAATACAGTGATTTATGACAGTAACAACACCGATATGCGGAATGCGATATTGTGGCCAAAAACGCAAATGCGTTTAAAGTACCGATTTATTTACACCTATTAGAAATGCTGTGTGATTTCGATCCTTCTTCTCTCTACAGCAATACTTTTAGTATTTTCTTACAATTCAGCTTTGAATAATTATTTACAAGCTAAGAA
>JAQGBQ010000473.1:0-21323 GCA_034698485.1 Vertagopus arboreus | reverse complement strand
AACGATGATTAATATTAAATGGGAGGTCACATAAGGGTCAACGGCCTGTCATAAAAACATATTTATAATGCACAGATGCCTTGGTTCTTGAATAATTTATATTTGACTTTTGTATTTTTGAATTAGTTTGCGGAACACGTTTTCCGAACTTTTGACGCAAATGGGGATGGAACAATTGATTTTCGGGAATTTCTCTGTGCACTTTCTGTGACGTCTCGAGGAAACCTGGAGCAGAAATTAAAATGGGCTTTCAGTATGTATGATTTAGGTATGTATTTACGGATTGAAACGGATATCATCTATGATTGTGAGGAAAACTATAATAGATATGTATTTCAGATGGAAATGGATACATCTCCAGGCAGGAGATGCTCGAGATTGTTACCGTAAGTAAATCCGTTTATTTCAACATTTATTCCGTTTGAAGATTTTTCCCATCATCTTAAACTTTCCTAATGCCACTATGGCATTGATACTATTATCATTGTAGACAGAAAAGAGTTTGCATTCAAATCCAATGTCAATAAAGATTTCAACTTGTGTGTTTTTACTATCGTCGTATTTGTTCAATCTTGTACTTTGGTCAACTTTCAATGGGGATCAATACTGTCGTTCGGTGAGGGTAGGATCAGTAGCATCTCATGTATCTTTTCTACAGTTTCAATAAATCTTCTGAAATAAATGAGATTGTTCCTTTAGATTTTATGGTATCCAAATGGAAAAGTCCGGAGGTTTTGGTCGATGAAGATAAATCAGACCGTATTTTTAAAAGACCAGAGCAAATTACGCTTGAAATCTTAAAATAGACTTTATGTGATCGTTTCGACCAAAAATCCGTTTTTTTCTAAACCGGATTCGGTTTAATCAATTATTTATATTTCAAGTTTACTAGGATATTTTACATTTTCTCATTATAGTACGAAAACATATAGCGGAAAGCCTGGTGAAAGTTACTTTCACTACATACCTATATTCAGTTTTGCTGAGCTGATATCAGACAAAGAAAGGCCTGGATTTTTTTGTAAATCATTTTCCTGGTTTCCTAATACTTCTATTATTATAGTAAATGGGGGTATTCTTGACTCACTTTGCGTTAAACTTGATTTTCATGTTTATCTATCATATAATTTTCATAAAACTGCACAATGCATTTTATGACTTTCTATATTTATTTTCATCCCAATTTATCATTTTTTTTAAAATTTTTACGAATCAATTCAAAATCAAAAGTTAGCTAAATAAAATGATCAAGCCTTCTAACTACACAAATTTAACCTATGCATTGTTAAACTTGCTTTTCTTCTTTCTCTACAGCCGGATTTAGTTTAACAAATTGTTTATCTTTCTATAGGCTATCTACAAGATGGTTGGCGGAGTGATGAAAATGTCGGACGACGAATCGACACCTGAGAAACGGACAGACAAAATTTTTCGCCAAATGGATAAGAACATGGATGGGAAGCTGTCATTAGAAGAATTCATTGAGGGGGCCAAGAGCGACCCCAGTATAGTGCGACTTTTACAGTGTGATCCATCCACAAACCCACAGTGATAATTTACTATCTCAATTTAAGACATTCTAAGATATTATTCTATACCTAATGAATGTGTGAATGAATGTCTAATCCTAAATGCTTATAGTTATATCTAGTTGTGAAAAAGTTGTGTGGTTGACTTAACACTAGTTTTGTTTGATTATCCCGATTCACACAGGTTTTTGACTTTAGAAATCGGCCGGATTTCTTCAGTTTTAAGTTCGGGGGAACAGCGGAAGTCCAAAATTGCTAGTCGCGTTCATAATATTCAGGAATATTACTGTAATTATTTAACAAACCACAACGAAGGAAGTTCCTTTAGTTTTGTCCCAGATTCCCATTAGATTTGGAACTCCAGCAACTAACATAACATGTATTTTTTCCTACCTCATAACAGTCCATTATGCAAAATCTAGTCTTCAACCCATTAAGAATTAAATAGGTTTCATGAAATACTTTTTACCTTTCAGTTTTACATGCGACTTTTACAATATCAATTAATTTATATCCTGTTCTCTTGTGGAAACCTTAATTCCCACCGGAGATTTTTGTAGCACTTCTCCAAACACACCCATCATTCAAGATTGCTATACTTTTTTATCTGGAATAAAAAAAAACTAATGTAGCTAACATTATCATTTATATCTATTTACTTTTACTTGTGTTAAATCAAATTCAGAAATATTGTCCTTTTGTCTGTAAGTAATAATAATATTAATTTGACAGTCTATTAAGAATTATTATATGTAAATTAATTCATTTACATGGAAAGTATGCTTACGACTTGATAGAATTTATAGTCGTCCATGAATTTACTTATTAGTCAACAATGCAATTTACACATACAATGCAAACTCGAAAAAACTTATTCCATTCTAGCTAATTGTATAGATATAGATTTTTTTTAAATACCTCGATACATGTGAGCATTATATGGCGATATCGATTTCGAAAACTTCAGATCAAATTTAAGTGCTTTGTTGTATACAGAAACGTAACTTCGACTTATGACCAAGCAAAAATCCCCATCAGAACCAAATTCAGCTGAATCACTCATACATAGATATATTTATTATCACTGTAGTTCTCAGATATTTTATCAGTCCAAGGTGAAAGTGTACACTTAACAATTCATCTTAAAAGTGAGATTAGGGAAATTCAGATTTTAGATTTCCAGAATTCATATTTAGCCTATAATTAGTTATAGATATGTATAGTCACTGGCTGGTTTAACATATCTTGGAAAATATTTGGAGAAGGAATGAAAAACTAAACCTATTGCGTGGTTTCTAGAGATAGAATTCTTGAAATAAAAATGATCGTAATTCTATATTCTACTACATCTTCAAAATGTTTTAGTGGCTCCTAAATAAGTAAAACTTTCTTCTATCCTCTGGATTCAAATTTTAACATGTTCGAATTGAAATATTTAATCTACACTTTTAAATGGATCCAAATCGAAACTATAGGGTTGTGTACTTTGAAATATTCTCAAATGCTAATGGTTATAAAAATTGAATCAAATAATTCCTTTATCTATATTGCGGTATTTCGTCTTGATTTATATTTGAATCGCATGAGTTCTGTGATCGTAAAGTCTTTAAATTGGATCTTTGATCTGCAAACTCATAACTTTCTAGTTTCTTGATTGAGTTCTTTTCTAAAGTATGGTTTTATTTCTTTAATTAATCAAATGAAACATTTAAGAGTTGTACTTACCTTCCATTATAAAATTAAGAAACTACAAAATAAGAAACCACGCGCTATGCTGTTTAATGCACTAATAATGTTGTGTATTGAAACTCATGCTTTCCAGATTTACAAATCTACCTTATGGTTGTATTAACACGAATTTCTAATAAATCTTTAACCAATCTACTACTACAAATGGAGCTACCGAAATGAATAATCTTTAATAGAAAATGTACTCGTTAGATTACTAATTTAGTCAGTAATGTATACATTTATTAGCCAATCAGACTACTATAAACTATTCATGTTCGAACGTTAATATCTCCTTACTATTATTGTATTCGCTCTCAAACAAATACAAAAAAGCATTCATGTATAACATCTTCAATTAATGTCTAATAAATCTTTACTCGTCCATGACGAGAGAATGACGTCTTCAATGGTCTTGATGGTATGACACTCCAATTTGTTTTCTTGCCGTTTCCATTATTTCAGCGATTAGAAGAGACTCGTCCAAAGTCATTTTGGAACTTTCAGTGACACCTAATTACAAAATTGTCATTATTTAAAACCCAATTCAACTCAAGACGTTTGATGCAGTGATTGAGGGTGTACCTTGCTTAATGCAATTTCGCACTTCCTGAGCTTCATATGAAAGTCCTTTGCTGTTTGGGTAGTTAAACTTTGAACCCTCGGGAGCTTTTGGTAGGTCGTACTTAATCAATTCGGTCGGTGTAATCAACTCTGTGGGACACACAAATATGGCTGGAATCTGTAATAATAGTTGCATAAATAGAACATCGTTATTTGAAAACTTATTCAGGTAATAACTTTCTTACTTTCTTTACAATTATTTGCTAGCATTAGACTGGCATATACTTATTATTATTAAAATTTGTGATTGAAGGTTAAGCTCAAAGTTTCTTTAATGTATATTTAGTACAACTACAAAATCGATACAACTGATCAAAGAAGTAAAAAAAAAAATCTATTGTAGTTCTGAAATATGTGTACACTAATATAAAATCAATAAAAACCGTTTCTTCGTCAAAAAATATACTTCTACATAAATCTTCTACAATAGTAGTAGTGCAACCATTAAAAATAATATGTCTGGTTTTATTATGATAGGATTCATGGATCGAAATATATTGGAAATGTAGTATTATGATAAAGGCTTATTTAACAACATTATATGACCTAGCATATTAATGTCTCACAATTCAAATCTCTATTCACATGAAATGTCCTACAGTAGGAGTCCTACTACTATCTCTTGGTTTCAGTAAGTGACAAACTATTCTAAACCCTTTGAACACGGCTGCATAAAGTTACCTTTACAGTTCCTTTTGTACCAACAACAACAGCTTCATTCATAAGCTCAACACGATTGTGTGATATCAAAGTCGCAGTCTTCCCATTTTCGTAAATTAGTGTCACTGTGAGGCTTTCATCAACTCCGTCTTCATTGAGGTGGCCCCCAGTCAATATTTTCTTTGGTCGCAGAGTTTTTCCGAATACAAGAGTAGCAAATTGGACACAGTAGATCCCAATATTCAGAATCGAGCCACCCCCGAGAGATTTCAACCTTGAGTTTAAAAAAAAAAAAAAATTGTCATACATTTTTTTGGTACTTGAATCAAAATTACATAGGAGAAAGTAGATACCTGCAATTATCAAATTCTGAAACCGGACAGCCAAGACTAGCATGAACCTGAAGAACATCTCCAACAGTTCCTTTCTCCAATTCTTCCAGCAACCTTTCATATGCAGGAAAACATCGACTCCAGATCCCCTATAAAGTCAATTATGCAAACAATAGTAAAACATAAATATAACATTTGGGTCATAAAAAGGTACAGTTTTATTGAATACCTCCATAAGAAAGACATTCTTCTCTCGAGCTAAATTCACTAGTTCTTGGGTTTCCTTAATATTCATACAAAGCGGTTTCTCGCATAAAACGTGTTTTCCATAATTGATCGCCTGTTTAGCCAAAGGTAAGTGTTGAGGATTAATTGTTCCTATGTACACCACTTCAACTTCAGGGTCTTTAAACAATTCTTCATAGCTGCCGTAATGGTTGGGAATTTTATGCTTTTTAGCAAACTCTTCTGAAGACTTTTCAGTCCTTGAGGCAACAGAAACTATAATATGCTCTGACTTTGGTAAAATTTCTAGTGCTAGAACAAAATCATTGCTTATTCGACCTACGCTGCAAATACCCCAACGGGTAGCTCCTTCTAAAGTTTTCATTTTATCTGGAACTATAAATATGCTTTAAATACAAAATAGTAATACCTGATAAAAAATATTATTTAATTTAATGACTACTCAGTTAGTCTGGAACTGCTCTGGTGGGCCTACTAAATCAAGGCACATACATAAATGCTGGAATTGGATATTCAACTCTCGACCTTGAAATTATTATCAGCAGTGTCGTACTTGTCTTTGCAATGGTAAAGGGACCTGAAAATTATTTAATTTTCTGTGGATAAAATTTATCGGATTGCTATTGTATTTTAAGTATGATATCATATCTCTATAGACAAATTAATCATGGACATTTACATACAACAAGCTCATGATATTGAATGATTGCTTAAAACTCAAAACGACGAATGCCAACAATAATGAGGAATAAATGTGAATATAGAAATAATTGGACAGTAGTATTATTTCAAACAATTAATTTATTAATTTTTACACCTCTGATATCCAGGATTCGCTTAAAACATTACATGTTGCTTTTAGATTAACTTTAAACTATATTACTAGAATCTCATTTTGAATAAACGCAACAAAAATCAACATCACAGCACTGAGTTGCAAGATTTCTACCACATCGAACACTTAAACTTAAAATCTACGATTTAAATATCATGAGGAATCAAACAATTAAAAGGTAGTAGAGTAGTCAATGTTGTGTGTAACTGAATTCCACCGAAATTAATAGCACGGGTGTGTAAACATATCGTGCACGTAGTATTATTATTTAAAAGAATTTGTAAAATACAACAAAAGAACAAAGAACAACAAATGCACTTTACTACATAACTGTATCAAAGCTTCATATTAAAAAGCAGTCTCTGGGAGATAGACTGTTGAATCTGTTTTTACTGTACATGGACATTGCTAGGTTTTAAATTTAATTGTAATTTAACAACAGTACATTTTGACAAATTTAATACAACGAATTTGGTATGCAAGCTGTTCCGGTTTTAGAACAATTACTTTCTAATCCTATGCATAATATTTGAAATCGTAATTCCACCTACATAATAGAGCTTCGCAATATCAAATGCCCATCTTTACAAACTTTGGTTGTATTCAAGCTTAAGAAATGCTACTATCTGAAATCCTTAAGACAATTCCTGCGTCTCAGAGCCTAAAGTCATTCATTTTCATAGTATGTCAGGATTAACCTAGAAAACCTACATACGATTAATCAAGTATTGGAACTCAATTACTCACTGTCTCTTATAGACACTGATATTAATAGCTCTACACTGTATTAGGTAATTAGATTATTAGGTATCCACGAAAAATATATTTTCTAATAGGTTTTAAACAGCACCGTTACCGAATACTCTAATTATGGTTTTTATCTTCTTCAAATTGATTCATGCAAATGTATTATATTGGATAGAGATTATAATTTAAAATATCCTATAATATCTTTTCAATAGGAATTTTAATCATAGGAAATAAATTAAACTGTCAGACCATTATCAGTCCAGTTCGCTGGTATTTTTAATTAAACTCAATACCAATGCAATGCAATGATTAAAAAATCAGGCTTCTTCGTGCATTTATTCCCATAACTCTTTAGGAAATAAATCTCAATGAGTTCAAGTGAATTAGAAAGTAGAGAATGGAAGTTAGAGATTTTAGAGTCAGTATAGTGTTTTTGGAATTTAAGTATTCTCAACATTGCGGATTTGAAATGTAATTAAATGCAAATTTTTAGTAGCGTTAGATTAATCTGGAGTATGGACAACAAAAATGAAAAGACTAACATTCAATTCATCAAGTTTAGAAAGCCACAGGCTTTTTTGACGAAATCTAAGTCCCTGTGACATAGGGTATCTTACATGTAGCAAAGCTGCCTTACAAGGGCCGTTTGTTAAAAATAGCGGAAAATATTAAGAGACTATTTCATTCATAGCTTGTCCACAATCAGAGCTCATCCACGACCCACTGAGCTTACTGACTATTTTGTTAAGATGAAATAGAATATCTTATAGTAGGAATATAGTTTAACAATACATTATTATATAGCTTAGTAACTAGCAGTCACATAATTCTGTATTAATTTTAGCTGTATGACTTAGTTATTCAACAATTCAGTCCTACCACTTTCAAACTTGGGCTTTTTTGTTCTTTCTATTGAACACTGGAAGCCGAATTAAGAAGCGCTTCATCTCTTTAAAACTTAGCCTTTCAGAATAATAATAATAATATACGAGTAAAAGTTTTTCTAAATGGGGGGCTACGCGATAGGTGAGTTTTTGGACTTCAAAGCATTTTCCTGAGTCTCATTCGAACACATACATACCTGCGTACGTACGTTCCGCTTATGAATACACACAAAACATCTGCGTTTATAGATAAATCTGTCAATTAATAGATAAAATGTTCTTAAATGTTAAGTTTTACAGTTTCTCGAATAATTAATTTAACAAGTATATTTAGTCATAATAGTTAAAACACTTTGCATCTACTCTATTGAATAACACAGCAGCCTTTCTTTTTCTTCAGGACGACGTGTTCAACTTGGCTGGCTTGGGCAGCCGGTGCAACAACTCCATGTTGAACTGTATCTGGTCCCCCTCCGCCGTTAGCGGTTGTTCCGTTGACTTCTTTCCCTCTTGGTGATGCCTGTTGTGATGTTAAAGTAAAAAGTTAATTTATGGGACAAATTAAAAAAATGTTCTAAACAATGTTTAATAATCAGAGTACACCAAATTTTGGAATCTGATACATTTCTTTTTACGTACATTTAGTTGGTTTTGTTGGGATACGTTGAACGTCTCGTTCACACTGGGACTTTTGCTTCGCAACGTCTCTTCATTAATCGGCTTTCCTTCTTTTATGAGTTCAACGATTTGATCTGCCTCTTTACTCAGGTCACCATCAGGTCGAAAGGGGTTGTCCCATCCTTCACTGCAAAGCAAAGAAACAAATATTTTATCATCATCATGTTCGCAAGGTCAAATAGATCAATTTACATTTTTCACAACAGACTACAAATAATTTTCTCATTATACTCGATATAATATCCATCGGCCTTTATTGAACTCTACACTAAGTCCATTAAATCTAGCCTCAAATAAATGCCATTGGGAAACCTGAAGCATAGAATTGAGATGGTGAAAGCTATTAGTTTCCTATTCCAGTTGATGGCCCTAACAAGATCAATCATTCCTCCTGTCCCAAAATCCATTTGCTTTAATAATACATCTTATCGATCGACCACTTAAAAGTTATCTATTACTGGCCCGAAGAATTGCGACAAGTCAACTCTCAGCATTTTAGTTGTCCTTGAGTTAAATTTAGAGTTTACACATTCTTAGAACATCTTCTGATGGATGGTAAAAGCGAAATTCATTTTAAGGCTGTTTTTTGTAGTTCAATTGTATAGAAATATAATGATTATTTCGTTATAATATATTGTTGGAAACCCTACTTTCACTTTCTCAAGCATTTTAAGGAGAGAAAAAAATCTGACCTTGACTATAATAAAGTCTATTAGCTCTGTACATAATATTAAATATGTACGTCGTGGCTTTGTTGTGTTTGCTTTTGCTTGCAAATGTATTTGATTAGCCTATGCTGGTATTTAATTGCCATTAATTCCTCAACATCCGGTGAATCATATCCAACTTTGTACAAATTATGTTATGTTTGTTTTAACATATTACATCCGTTATTCATTTTGTTTGATCTCTTAATTAAATTATTTCTAATAGCTGAATTTTGGTTATACAAGAAGGACCTCGGCAATGAAAATCTATTGTATATATTTAATGAAATATTTATTTGTAGGCACGAATCTGAACAACTACGTCCCTAAATCTGGTTACATGTAGACATTCAAATATAATACACTTGAATAATCATTATCGTCAGTTTATGGATAGTTTGCTTGCCAAACCTCATTTGTTTATGATCGAATACAACTACAACAGGCTTTTATCAATCACTAACAAAACTAGACACTAAGAAATTCCAGCTTAAAGGAATCAGGCCGGAAACTTGAAGCTTACACGGCCAGATTTACATATTTCCTGTGCCTAATGAGTCAGGTACAAAATTTAAATAATTTAAGCATAAATCCTTCATTTTGGCACGTTTGGTGTCAGACTGTCAAAGGATGACCTACAAAGTGCTGTAATAGGAATCAAAGTGTAATTATGTTGTCATTCGGTGTCCCTCCTTTGAGTTTTCAACAACATTAGTTTCAGAATTCATTATGAAAATTTCAAAATATCAACAATATAAACTATTATTTCGTGCTAGGAGAAAATGTGCTTCTAACACATTTATTTTATTCAGGATTTCAGTGTAAAGAGAGAGATAAATAAAATGTTCAAAAACAAACCTTCGCCCCTTGTCATGTAACCCATCACCTCTTTCAGAATCCGGTGTCATTGCATCAAGTTGACTCTTAGGTACCTTTACAACGTAGTATAAGATACCACCATGAGAAACGGACATACTCGGCATTCTGATTTTCGGTATATTTTGTAAACAACAAACTACTTGGTGGCGATAAATATTTTTAGTTCCACTTGGTAAATCCGATATGAAGTGGGAAGGTCTTGATTATAAACTGGTTCAGTTATTACGTGCAGTAATGACCCAGAGAAGGTGTCTGTTTAGATTGCTTTCTTTGAAAAACAGCTACTAGGGCAATGTGTTTGGTATTATAAATATGATTTATGCCACAATTAGAGGTGACTTATTGTGAATTAATTCGGCACGGGGTTTAGAACTCAGGTCGTGTTTCTCTTGTTTATATGTAATGGCACACCGCAATAAATGGTAATCTCTAGATCAAAGTCGACCTTTCTTTTATAGATATAATTGCAGCTGTTCTAGTCGTTTCTATTTGTTGTGGCAAGAGGTATTAAATGAATTCGGTTAGTAATCCAGTCTAGTTGCCAATTTCACTGACAGTCACGTCCGGCTTCTCGAAATTCTCGATACCAACTGAAGGTAATAAAGCTTGCACATGAGAGTCTACTGAAAATATTTAGTGCAAAGTCTGTCGTCGAATCTCTATTGCCTAATTTTAGATTCCCTTTACTTGATTTTCGTTTGGGTACCTACTTTGCTTTCTACGTCAGTTTTGATTTGGAGGATGCTTTCTTTATTACCAACCTGGGACCAGATGCCATTTCTTTCATGGATAATCTTCAATGTGATTTTCATTATCACATGAATGTCAATGCCAGGGTCATCGGAAATTGCATTATTATTATGATGCACAATACACGTACTGTATAATCTTTCCATATAAAGCAAGTCTGTTCATAACCACACGGATGGAATTTTATGAAAAAGAATGAGCCATGACTGACGCCTTCTGTGTCGGAGTCTTGAGTTACAACAAAGTCTGCTGGATTCGCCTTTCATAGAAAATGGAAATGTTACCTTGCCTTGCAAATTAAATGTCATGGTCAAAGCAATTCATCCCGAACTTAGAGTTTTCTTGTTTATCTTCCAAAGTCAGTATTAGCCAAATAGAGCTAGAGTGAAGGCTTGATTGCAGGGATAAAATGATGATCTACTTTCATTATACCGGCCTGTCTAAGGAAAGTCTATGAGGCGATCTAATTAGGTATAATATATGAGGATTCAAAGATTCAACAAAGCCTTCGAGAAGTTAATAGACCGTGATGGAGAATGAGTTATAGTAATTGGATTCAAATGTCCGATAGAATGAACCAGATATTTCTTCTAATGCCTTTCACCTACATCGTTAGTAGTAAAATTATCGACTTTGATTACTTGTCGCATCATGGGACCAGAATAAATAATTTACATGCTAGACTTGACATTCTAAATCGTAAATTCGACATCGAATTTAATTGGAACATTTAATCCTGATACGTAGATTCGAATGGCTATAATATTACTTACTCGTCTGCCTGCTTGGGTTTTGATTTTGAAAATTATACAACTAAATAATTTACATCTGTATATGTATTTATAGATTAACTGGATTCGCCAAATTTTAATACAATGTAGCAAATATGAATCTTTACAATTAATTTCCATCTTTCAGTTTGAAAACATGTGCAAGCTTTTTACATTCTTGGCTTTAGAATTAAGGTCTTTTTAAATTTTAAGGACGTTTCCTTGAACTAAAACACTGCCAGCAGACGATTGCAATATGTAGTGCAAATAAAAAATGCACCAGAAGCCAATATTTATTAAAATCTTGTTGGCTCAACCCTGGACCAATTTTTAAATCTCCGATTTGGTTATCTGTTGGTCGTAGTTCTTTCTATTTACAAAAATGTTTCTCTTATTTCAGCTTTACAAGATAAATTTCATGTTGAAAGTCGATATCCTCATGTCACTTTTTTGCCTCCTTCTGTCGATTATACAACTCAAGATTATGTACGTCAAGTCTGATTTTTTATCGGCCTTATATACAAGAACTCACACTGATGTCAAGAAAGTCTATATATTCAGACCTTCGAGAGGGTCCGTCTGGCTTTTTTTTCTCAAGTCAATGAAGTCCTTGGAAGTTTATTATTTGTTTCTGCCAATAAGATTGTTAGATGCTGATTGACTTTGACTTTCTATAAAGTTTGATCTGAAGTGACTTAGTGAAGTCTGAGAGAAATAAATAAATAAATACTCGTTCCGAATTATATCCACGTTCTAGAGAAAAGTCATAAACCGTGCAGGTTTTTGGTTTTGACGTGCCTTCGGATCATCAGAAATAGTTATGAACGTATGAAGTACTCGAATAAGGAGATGGGGACCAAAATGGGATACATATGTGAAACACAAGAAGCCAAAGAAATGTCAACTGTCACATACAAAAGAGCCGGCTATTTATCTCTATCTCGTTCACTTCAGTTGACACTCGACTTCCACTTAAATTCACTAAACTAAACTCAACTTCATATTATTACCTCACGTCAATATTACTAATAAAGTTAAAAACTCCTAACCTAAAGAAGAGAATCGTCTAGTATAACAGTTCAAAGTAAATTTATAAACAATTTCAAAAATTTATTTCATAGCTTGATTTGTTTTTAAAATGGGAAAAGTGAAAGCCCTGGAACTGCGTCTTTCTTATTTTATGATTGAAGATCTAACCATTCGTTGCCAGTTAGAATGTCAATAAATTTCTGAATTGAAATATTCCCAGGAAAGAACTTACGTCTGAAACTTTCCAATTCCAACCCTTATAAATTTCTAAACATAAACTTTTCAGATTATCTAAATGAGTAATCGGATTTGCGACTTAGTACAAAGAGCTTTTGGAATTGAGATCCCTGCAGACCCAGAAACCTCAGAGAAAGGTATATACTCAATCTGTATTTGTTTAGACGCGATAACATACATATATACAAGATGAAAACCTCGATTTAAATCCGATTTTACGACTCTCCATCTAGGTATAAGGCAAAGACAATAGGTCGGCAATAAACCTCAACCCTGAAAAAGCTTTAACCTATTTAGTATATCAAAGAAAGTATATGCTTGTCACTATCTAAGTTTTACCACATGAAATATATTCTCTTCAGGGAATCAATCGGTTACAATTTCCAAATTCAAATAGTTCTATGCAAATCTCTTATATTATTTCTGAGTCTAGCTACAGCACAAATAATCCTCATTTCACATTTCGTGAAGGTGAAAGAAATAATTTTCCCAGTCCCTATGTGATTTCTCCACAGTACATTCGCACGTACCAATACCTACTTCCGATCCGAAGGCACAAAATACCTAAACACAAGCCCACCTGCTTGTCCAAACAAAGAATATCTAGATTGGCAATCTAGAATCTATAAAATAACACAAATAGAAAGTAAACCAGACTGCTTTCTCCAAGAAGTTTTATGGAAGGCTGAAGACCAGAGAATACTGACGGGCCTGGAATATTCTGTGCTATTTCATTCATGTCTTTACAGAGTTTTCACCTATTACAAAATAAATCCATAACCCACCCAACCATTGAACAGAGTGCGGAAATATACGCAGCGCAAAACATAGTTGTGACACACACACAGGATTCATATAGAGCTTCTATGCGTAAAGGGAAAGATACCAACTACGAAGAAGAAGGAACAACATGCAATATAGCTATACGGTTTTAATAGGAATGTAGGTTGAGCCTTTGAGAGAAAGTTGCCATCATAGGATCATCCGGCCATATATAAGAAAGTAACCTTTGTCATCAGACTCAAAGCGCAGGTTCACCCGGGCTTTATCATACCCATTCCAAAATTCCAATCACCATTTTGCTCGGGTGGGCTCGGTCGGTCTACCCGCTGTTTTTTGTGTACATATCCCGCTCGTATTTACGTTCACAAAATCCGATAAAACCGAATCACAACAAAGGTTCTAAAATTGCAATATAATAAAGTAGGATTTTATATATTCGTGACCTGTATTTCTACCAGAGAAATAAATGGGTAACTAGAACTGACTGATGACATTTCATATTTATCAAAGTATGTAGTTTATTTTCATTAATATAAGTGTAACGGAGGTAGTTTCGGATTTATAGTCTGTCTACAACAATAAAAGGTGAAGTATATGGATTAGGAAGAGGATTTACCTTGCCTTTCATACTTTCATCTTTGTGGACACAATAATCCAGATTGCTTATGGCTATGGTTATAGCAACATTTTATATTATGCCGGGATTCTGTGCCAATGTCATATAAATTATTGAATCGAACTGACCTTATCAATTAGATGGCATGTCTATTCATTAGAATTGATATAGAAATGGGTTCAAAACATATAAATTTCTCTGCCCCACCCAGTCATGATTACATTCACATATTCAAACTGAAACGTAATAAAATATTATTTGAAAACTATCCAAAATTGATAGCTTTACATCATGCAGAGTATGCAGAATTGCAATTAAATATTTCCAACACTTCTTGCTACTGCTAAATTCCAATGCAAACATACGTAAAATGTTTTCCAGTCCCAACCCATCTCAGAAGTTACAGCTTGTCATAAAATATAATAGGAAGGCTTTGAATGACATCTTTAAAAAGTATGTTAATGTAAACTAAAATTAGTGTAATAGTTATTTAGGTTCTTAATGCGAATAATTCAAACATTTCAGTTTAGAAGGTTAAATATGCCTCAGTTTAAAAAATATATATTTCAGAATGAACATGTTCGACGATTAGTCATCTTCATATCTTCGTAAAACAGTTTTAGTGCGTAATTATAGTACCTATATAAGTGCTGAATAATTATAGTGTCAATATTTAGGCCAAAATAATTAAAGAGCCTGTTTATTTATACTTGATAGCATGGTAAATACTAACTTTTACTATCCATTCCAGTATACAGTAAAACGTTGATAAGTATTTGTTCCAAAAATTTACTCACCTATAGCTGATAAGTAATGAATGACTAATAAGAAATTGATTTGTTTGTCGATGGCATCGAGGTAAAAACAATACATCTGGAGAGTAGAAGATATATAATTTTATTGATTTATAGAAATTCAATATACAATACAATTCAAGAAATCTCATCTGCGTTTTTTGTGAGAATAAAAGCCCTAAAAGGATAGAATTCCTCGTAGACGGAGCAATTTTCTCGGATTTTTTTGAAAATTGATTTGCAGTTGTCTTCTAGCCTGAGGACTGTCTAGATTTTCAATTTAAAAATGTAATTCAATATTACCTATATACCACAGCAAACTGTAGATTTAGAACAATGTTGAAACGAGTTTGTAATATAGACATTTAACTTATTGGGGGCAAATGAGTTGTGGCTTAATCTACACACAACACCAGATAATTTAATATTGTTTGAAAGAGCATCGAAAAATGCCTTCACGTGCTCAAATTCAATAAACATTCCAAGAGGGGCTTCCAGAAACCAATTCATCACAACGGATTGGTTTTTCTACTAGGTTTTTATCTCTGAAGCTATTAAATACCAGCTTATTCGTTACTCACTGATTCTGGCCCTAGAAATAAAGTGCGTGTCTTAAAGCTATAAAATATGCAAGGCACAGGGACACTTCCATTTATATTATTAGAATTAGAAGAACAGAAAGGGGTGAACATGTGTTTGCAAACCTTGAAATCTGCTCACGACGTCGTTTTTCGACTCTTTTGAAGGCATATCAGTTCTAAAGAGTGTGAAATACACCGACAGTTTGGCCTTTATCGGCCAAAGATAAATAAATTCCTGTGAAACCATAAAGCCACCCCGTTTTGTTCTCTTTCGGAATTTTCCTTACGTAAGTAGCTTTCCCACTAATAGGGACAATAGGTCAAGTTTAGAAAAAATAAAAATATTCTGCGCGAGCGAGGTTGTTTTGGAACTTTGGTTTTCTACGTACTTTGTCTTATTATTTTAGGACCTTGAATAAAAGTAGCAAACGTAAAATCCAGTGTGCCTACGGATCTATATGTAAATATGTATTTATAACTCCTACGCAACAGACACCAATCATTTTGAATTTTTTCATCTAAATGTATTATTTATGTATATATATTATGATTCAAGTAAAAAGCCAAAACGCTAGGAATGAGCTTCAATTTACAATACCATAATTCTTTTGCTTGCTTGGTTTTATTTATGTGAAGAAAGTCCAATAAATTTGAAGGGATCGTTGGGCTGAAGAAAGTTAAGCACAAAAGAAGGAATGGCTTTGTTGTACAGTAAAATGGATTTTCATCGCAGTTGTATTGTCACCACAATATGAGTAGAATGACCAACTGTTATTACCTTACAATAAAATGTGAACAAAATTGTCTCGACATGTTTCCCAAACTGGTTACACATATTAATCAATCTGTTTACATTATGTCCTATTCGGCTGGTTAAATATATTGCTTCTCTCTCGTTATTATGAAATACTAATAAATATAGAACAAACTACCTAAATCTAATTGTAAGCTATCTACATTGTCCGTACAAGGGACAAAGGAACAATGTAACATTAGTTTCGCCATAAGCCTGAACTCAAATACCCCTGCGTGTCCTGCATTCTGCAGATGGATGAATTGATTTGTAACCCAAAACTTATTAATCTTCTAAGGTTTCATCAAACACCACAGTTCAGATCAACAGAAGGAACGAACCTCATTTGTCGGTTGTAGGTTGGAGTATGGTCCACCGCGTTGGGACTTCCAGGTAGCGTCATGTTGCTCAAATCAAAGTCAATTATATCTGACTCAGGTGAGCTGACAGCCAAAGGTTTCTCCGACTCAAAAAATGTAACTCGGACTCTGGATGGGGGTCGTGACCCTCCAGTTGAGCCTCTGAAATTCAAACAATAAAAATAAACATTTAGTTTTAATCACTATTTCTAAAAAAAAATCATGTATAACTTTTTTTTAAAACATATGTTCGCCGATTTCGCCTGAAGTGAAGACGTTTAAAACTTTGGAATCTCAGAAGGCTTAATTAAAATTTCATCCAAACTTTCAACCAAACAGAAAGTTTGAATAAACAATTTTATTTTATTCTGACCTGGTTTACTTCCAGGTTTGCTACGGATATTCTAAACAAGTACCCCGAAGAATTCTCATGAACTTTTTGTTTATTAAAACATTGCTGCTTTTTGTAGACTATTCTCCAAGAAAACAGAGGCAGATTTAGTAAAGGAACATGAAACTGCTGTGTAAACGCTTGTAAAATAGAATTAAGCTTGAGGCTTCATATCAGCCATCCAAAGAAAATGACCATGAAACATTTATGAAACCAGAGAGACTATTTAAAACACTATTTCATTTTGCCAACCAAAGAAATCCGTCTCCGAATTTCCATGCTGCATAAATACCGCATGGCTCAAGTACGTAGAAGTGAGAAAGTTATGAAGAAATAATTATTCAATGGACAGGGCTTTTTAGAAGATTGTATGTATATTTTTACGTATGTTCAATGTTATTGTGACCCTGAATTGCTTGGAATTACTTTACCAGACTCGTATCGTTGCCCACGCAGCGGTACAGAAAATATAAGAAACCCCGAAGGATTACTATAGGTTAAGAAAGATAGGGTATGGCCAGAGTTAATCTAGCACGCAACAAAGCAATAAAAATGATATCTAGATTGATTAAACAATTGAAATAAGACCGGCGTCTCATAATTATTTTTTTTTGTTTTCGAACTAGTTGCAAGGTCGTGTTATAACACATGATAGACATTGAGACGATTGTTTATGTTTTTTGTTATTTATTTTTCTAATCTAAAATAATGCTGTATTACTATATATAATGACATATCTCCAAAACATTTGATAATCAAATTTAGTTTTATCCATTTTCACCTCCAGGTACAAACTCCAATTTGGTTGGAGATAGAAGGATACTCCAAAGTTATCATTATCATGTTTATAAATAATTGAAAAAAATACAAGTGAAAGAACATTAATATACAACATTTGAAGGAGTGCTTCAATCTACTGTTTTCAAATTTAAATGTGCCTTTTAAGGCTTTCTGGAATTGAAACTCCAAACTCGTAAATTAAAATTTCCATTTTAGAAGCATTTTAAAAAAGCATAATTTTCGAGACAGACAAATTTGATGAATCCAAATACTTTGGACTTTATATTTAATCGATCTTAATAATTTAATCATTAATTTAATCGAGATCGATAGCAATCATCATCATTCATTTATGATTATTTAAGGCAAATCGTTGAATTGGGTAATCATCTACATTATTCTACATACTCCGTGTGAAGATAGAGGATTATCAGATACAGAAATATAATTGATTAGTTTTATCAAACGCCTCTTAATGAGCATTACGTCATATTAATGAAACATTAAAATCTCATTATCTCATCATCAAAATCAGTCTGCTCATTAACCGTACTTTGGGTCGAGTTCAGTGATAGCCGGCGGTGATTGTGGGGAAATTTGCATGGTGATGATGAAGGTCTACTGCGGTGGCCGAAGTTATATTATTAGCTCAAGTCCGGATTTCATGAAAACGATAACTGTCTGCTTTTCCCAAAATGAAATATTTCTTTACTTATCACTGAAGAACAATGGCTCAAATAACCAATTGGATCAGGCAGGTGTTTTGTCAGCACGTCATCACTTAAAATTCAATTATAACAACGAGACTAGAATCCATAGCCTTCGTTTTGCGTTGCGGAAACCACGGGGGGTTCTATTATAATCGATTTCACCACGGGTAACGAAAACTGACACAGATACAGCCGCACTTGTGTGACAGAATATGACAGAACCGATAATTTTTGAGTGATCTGTTCAGCCTTAGATTCCCTGCAACACAATCAACGGTTCCCAAATTGGTATTAGAATATTCCAAATCTTTTTAGAAGTTAGACTTTCATTTAATTTAGCTTTGAAGTACAACACAAATTATCAAATCCTAGTTGACGGGAAATATGCGATTAGTCGTTCTTTCAACTAATTGCATTATATTTTCCCAACTGAAAATTTCACAACCGCTGGAAAATCCAACGCCAATTACAATCAAGCCTGTAATGATGAATGAATGAAGTAAAAACTTCAAAATACACTAGTTCGTATGAACTTATAACTGCACAATAAACTTAAGAAACAGCCAGGCAGATTTGCATATGAATATGAATTAGCAATAAATAGATTTTAATGTTCCAGGAACGCCTTTCAAAAATCAAAACGGTTTATAATACCCCAAAGTAACGGGTTGTAGGATTGAATGGAATTGTGCTATGCAAAATAAAACACGGACACAATCAGCTAATCAGGAGGTCCAACCAATTCTGACAGTGGCTGCTTAGTCTACTAAATAATACGAATACGAATCACCACCATCAATTAATCTAGGTCAACTTTCAATTTCAGTCACTCAAGTCGAGCACATAATGTTACGTTACTGCAACTGTTTTTTTACACTCCTGTGTGTTCTCGTAATGAACGCGCATCTGTTATTTTTATGTATTCTGATTACCACACAATCCTCCTGAGTTATCAACAACAAGGCTCATAAAACACTTGATAACAATTCAGAACTTAATAGTCAAATATCACTTATTGTACAACCGGCACAAGTTTGTCACACAATGAAAAAAATGCATCCAATCGACTGGATTGCTTTTTCTGATCATTGAATTTTTTCGGATCTTTAGTTGCCTTTTTTCCTGTAAATAATAACCCCCACAATTTACTAATATCCGAAAAATTATATGAATAAAATTCTAATTCTAGCCCTTGAAATGAAATTTTACAACAAATTCCTATTCGTAGTATTGTATTGTTGGAAAATATTATAAATGGGAAGCGAGTTGGATAATCAAAAAGTAATGTGGATGTTTTGGTTCAGTGGGTGAACGGAAGTGAAACTGTATTACTTCATTACTTTGTTATTATATCTGCAACAATCTCAATGGCTATGTTAGATGATGTGGACTGTGCAAGTACATGGTAAATGGTTAATGCGCTTTCGAATCCTAATCCTGGCTGCTGCAAGTATTACAAATATCCTCTGCTACAAGGATTTGCTATTGAATATATTTTAGTACAACCCTTTGGAGTTAGCTCATTTTGCAAAATAACTTGACTATCACCATTTACTCAATTGTGGGCTATAAAAAGAGGTTTTAGTGCTCTTTTACGTAGACAAGATTAGCTATATCCCCCCTCTCGGACCGTATGTATTTATATATATGGAGTTGCTAAGAAAGATGAGGCAATCTTCGGCTTTTTAGAGATGCGTCTTCTTCTTGACTCTTACTTGACTCTGCACACTGAGCTAAGGTATAGACCGAAACGGAATAGAATGTTTTGGTAAATTTTCTAGACCTATTTCGCCTTTTAGGTCATGACCGTATTATTAATGTCCCACTGAGTTCTTAAGCTATTTACCAAACAATTCTACTGACTCTAAGCTTTTCAAAAAATACTGTCACAAGATAGAAATAGGAAAATGTTCATTTTGGACCTTTGAGGTCATAACCTTCGCACCCAGTTTTAAGCTAATCTGTTAAAATTCATATAGTTTTTTAAAGAATCTTTTAAAATAAAAGTGATTTTGACCTTTTTATTGCAATATCCACACGTCAAAATTAGTTTATTAAAATCGAAATTAGAATGCCTAGCTGTGGTTTTAGATAATGAAAACGCTACAAATAATTTATTCCGAGTTTTCATATACCTTAGCCCATTGTGGTTCTGCCTGTTGACTAGTGATTTGCAGTTCTACAAGTTTAAGAGACTTTTCTTTACTCTTTCACTCACAGTTGCCAATCCCCGAATTTCAATGCCAAACGTCTAACCAAATAAACCTTGCTATGAAAAGATGAAAAGCAGAACGTGGGATTTTAATACATACAACAATATACAATGATGACGTCTGTCTTATTTAACTAGCTTGAGGTTTACATAGAACTTGAAATGTTGAATATACAAACAACTATACAGAGATAGAGATTGTCCTGGTAAAATGTTCTTCGAATAGTTATTTTACGTTGGCAGTAAAGTATGCGCACTACTGAAATACTAAAATGAAATCCTCTGATCAGAAAAGGTATTATCCGGTCGACCGTCCGCAAACCCTACTGGGATAAATAAGATTTCAATTTCTCAATTGAATCTGCCTACAACAACACAGCTTTGACACTGGCATTGAATCGCCTGCAAATCTTACGTCTTGCTCAAATCTCCAAAATTCAATCTCCTAGTACATCCCCTGGCTAAGAAAGGTAGAGAAGGTGACAATTTAAAGCTAAACAATGAATCCCCTGGGGGATCCTCTGCAATTCAATGAAGAACAGATCTCTCTTCAATTCTGTTTCCTGTCCCTTCTGTACACAACATGTACTGCAACACGCACCTTCCTACTATGAATACTAGCTAAGGCTAACGGTACCAGTAACTCCAGAGCTAACTATTACTTTA
>JAQGBQ010000472.1:0-21330 GCA_034698485.1 Vertagopus arboreus | reverse complement strand
ACAAATCGCTTGAAACTTTTGTAGTTCTTTGGTTTAATTTCAAGCGCCATCAACTACAAATCGCTTGAAACTTTTGTGATTCTTTAGTTTAATTTCAAGCGCCATTAACTACAAATCGCTTGAAACTTTTGTAGTTCTCCAGTTTAATTTCAAGCGCCATCAACTACAAATCGCTTGAAACTTTTGTAGGTCTTTGGTTTAATTTTAAGCGCCATCAACTACAAATCGCTTGAAACTTTTTGGTTCACCAGAGTAGATGCTATTCCACCACCCGCGAGCAAAATCCCCTTCGATAAGACGTAATTGGGGCTGGGGGTAAAGTTTCGAAAAATAATTTTAACTATAATAATTGTTCAATGGTAAATAATATTAAAGAATTAAAATATTAATAAATTTCAATGGAATTTCTAATTTATTGTTAGAAAAAAATATTGGAAAATGGTACAAGGAATAATAATAATAATAAAATGAAGATGAGCTTCCAAATTTATTTTATATAATAGTTTCCATTGAAACTGCAGCGAAGCCATCCATCTCCTGTTCAGCGCCAGTTGGGGGGTGAGCATGGTATCGCTGCCAGCGTGCAATTAGGTATTGCATACATCCTACAATACGAGGCTTCTTCTTATATACTGCATATACGGCAATAGGAAGGAGCCCAACAGCAGCCACACAGCCTGAGAATAATATTATAAAAAAATTACTCTCATGACAGACGCACGTGGCTACGAGAACGAGTAGAGAGAAAGAGGATGTTAAATTATGTGAACAAAGAATATAGTAGTGAGTAGGGAGTATATGTACATATATATATATATAAATGACATGCTTACCTATTATGGCTATAGTAGACAAAGTAGTCGTGTTTTCTTTCGGAATGGGGCAAAATTCGGCGTCGTCGTTGCCCAAAACCATGTTAAACTCTCCAGATACATTCTTTCCACTCGAACAGAATCCATCACCAATAATCGGGAGATAATATTTACAAAACGAATGTGTATTGTTAACACAATTCACACAGGAATCAATAAAATTACACATGATTGGGCTTTTAGAACGAATGAAGCTTTCATTTACAGAGATGAAATATAAATGTTAATCTGTATACAAACTTCACGCATGTACTTCTGGTGTATAAAGCCAATGAACAGAAATTCGTCTGAGTTTTCTATCATTATTTGTCATTTGAGACGAAACAAATTTATATAGAAGGCAGACGAGAGGAGTCATTCTTTGTTGAGTCATAAAGACTTGCGAGAATTGATGTATGAAATACATAAACGAATTACAGACATATGCACGCTTTATAACACGAGCCCTTTGAACTTAATCTTTTGAATTGCAAACAAAAGAAAAAGTGAGGACAATTACCAGATTAAATTCATTTATCCGGTACTTTTAAACTGAGTCAATGAATGACAGAATACTCCATTCATTCTCTCAATTTTTTTCCCACACGATTAAGCCATAATGCTTTCCCTAAACTTTAACAAATCTAGGTTGTTATCAACAGTTTTGTGGAAATTTTATTTATAGTTTTTCTCACAAATTCTGTACTTTTGATGCAGTTATGAGAAATTACAAAGCATCCAGTTCACAGACTATTGCATTTTGTGAATTGAATAAATCCCATACGGATCAGCAAAATCACCCGTATAAAAATAACCGACAACGGGCATTTACAATTTACTTCTCGTCAGCAATTCAATTTGTCAACAACTCTTTGAACATGCCTAGTACAAGATCAAAGTTGTGTCTGAAACGAAAAAGTATTCAGTCTCTTGAACTACATTCTCCTCAAAGGCAACCAAGAGTGGATTTCAAATTATACAATTTTTCTTCGATCTCAACACTGCAAGGTGAATGCTTGCCAATTTTTGGGAAAGCTGCAAAGTCGTCAAAGAAAGTTGTGCCAATAATAAAATTTGAAGACATTGAAGAGAAGGCATACTTGTGCGTTAGAAAGTTTTTTATCCCAACTCGAAAATACAGCTCGGAGTATCACTACTTCCTTTTACCCGAATTGAAATATTGTGTTTGTGACCAATTGCCAGTTTTCAGTCCAAATAACAAGAATCTGGTTTCAGAGGTCAAGGAAGACGCAATTGACTACGAAAGTGATTCTAGCAACGTTACTCTGCCTGTACCACACGGAAAAATCAACTCTTATCAAGTTTAAAATGGAGAATAATAATTTAAATCCATTTCATGCTTTGGCCCGGCTTGTGGATGAGACACTGGAAGACCCAGAGTTTTATGCCCGAATAAGTGAACAAATTAATTGCAGACTGGAAAATTTGGAAATTAAAAAGTTGGCTGAGAAAGTGGCACAACAACAATGCCAAGTTGAAGAACTCCAAAGTGAAATGGCCACAAAAAATCTCCAAGTTGATGCTGTCAAAGAGTTGCAAAAAGAATTGCAAGAAAAAGAAGCAAAGATCATACGACTCGAAAAATGTAATGTCCAGTTACTCAAACAAATTCATGTTGCTGACCGCCGTCACCTTGAGTCTGAAACAAGATTCAGAACTGAAATCTCAGAGTTGGAGGTGAATGTCAGCAAAGTGACTAAAACTTTGCGACAGCTACTTCTTCATCAGACCATTAATCTTTGGAGAATGAAATGCATTCCACAGGCTTTCCCCCAAAAATGCAGACCCCAAGCCCAGTTAAACTCTCCATCGACTAGTCAAAGCATTCCACATTCTTCCCAATTTACGTGGATAAGTCGAGGAGCAAAGCTTCAACAACATGGAAGGAAGCGGTATTTCGAGCATTCTGCCAGTGAAGATGACGAATACGATGACTCCCCAGAAGACGACGAGGACTGAGACAACAAATTCAACAGTTTGAATAAAAGAGGGAATTAAAGGTTTTTAATTAAAAATAATACAGTCAATATTTAGTTAAACCTACCTAATTCAGTAGTATTCTAGTGTTTATCTTTGTGTGAGTCATAAACAGTGCCAAATAATAATAATAACACAGAAAAAAATTATTTAATGCCCAGTTAATTAAATAAGATGTCAACTGTTTAGTGAATAATAATCCAAACAAAAAATGTACTCTATTAAATATTAAAGTCAATAGTTAATTTAAACCTGTTTAGAGCAGTCAGTTTCCAGTCTTCATTTTTCAGTAATTCATTATTAGTACCTAAAAATAATACAAAAATTAAACGTTCTGTGTTGTCAAAGTCTATTAAATGTGGGTTCTATATATTCAGCGTCAACTGTATAGTGAATAATGATTTAAAATAAAAATTGTCATTTTGTAATGTCAGCGTTTTTGCATGTACAAGTAAGATATTAAATAAAACTTTAAAAACAAGAAACTTTTGTTTACATTACTCATATCTTATTACAGACATAAACAAAATCATGTACATTATTAGGTTGAGTCTGAGATGAGATTAGTATGATTCGGATTTAAAGTTTCATTCCATTTTAGGGGTCTGCATACTTAAGTTCGGAGCTGCAAAAAATCTAATTTGCGCTGGATTTATTTTATAGATATTTTAGAAATAAGTCTTTTTTGAATTTCAGAATAACATTAGTAGAACAAAGGTGGTTTCCGTTAGATTGGGTGAAAACATACTTCGATAAAAAATGAGACTTCAGGCTCTAATAACCGTTCATTGGCTGTTGGCCAAAGTCACCGCAATGGCCGCCGAATGGGGGGAAGATTCGAACTGCCCAAAAGCCAAAACTTGCAATTCTTGTCTTGATTCACCTGATTGCCTTTATGTAGCATTGGCAATTCATAAGTTTGCATGTATTTCTTCGGAGGAAGTTGCCGTGTCCAAAGCTACTCGAGTGTATTCTACATATCACCGTTGTCGAATTTTAAACGAATCCGGTAATTATTGCTATTAATTATATTTTTAATAATTCAAAATCAAAAGCCGGCCACATATAATCTATTTAACTAGATTAAATATTCTGTTCTACACAAACAGTATGCAGGATTTAATTATGTTTTAATCCGTATATTTAATTATTTTTTTAAAGCTATTCCCGCATCGGATGCAAAGAACTCAGCCCCAGAAACAACCAAGACCCCAATAACTAAACCTGCTATGACGACCTCGACCTTGCGAATGCAAGATGTGGCTCCACTGATTCCTAAATCGGGTAATTATTGCTATTAATTATATTTTTAATAATTCAAAATCAAAAGCCGGCCACATATAATCTATTTAACTAGATTAAATATTCTGTTCTACACAAACAGTATGCAGGATTTAATTATGTTTTAATCCGTATATTTAATTATTTTTTTAAAGCTATTCCCGCATCGGATGCAAAGAACTCAGCCCCAGAAACAACCAAGACCCCAATAACTAAACCTGCTATGACGACCTCGACCTTTCCAATGAAGGATGTGGCTCCACTGATTCCTAAATCGGGTAATTATTGTCATTTGCACTAATTAACAGTCAAAAGAGCACCACACAAAATATATTTAACTAGATTAAATATTTTTGTCTACACGAACAGTATGCAGGGTTAAATTATGTTTTAATTCGCTTATTTTATTATTTTTTAAAGCTATTCCCGTATCGGATGCAAACAACGCAGCCCCCAAACCTACCAAAATCCCAGTAACTAAACCTGCTATAACGACCTCGAGCTTGCCAATGAAGGATGTGGCTCCACCGATTCCCACTTTTCTTCCATCTCTTTCGACTGGGGCTCCAGTGATGGAAATTGTTTCCACGACTCCCACCACTCCAATGATACCAATTCGTTTACCCAACACCACTCCGGGTTTACCATTTGTTGCTGGATGGGAGAAATTGAATCAATTTCATGTTAAAGACACATTGGAATTTAGATGTGATGAAACTGTGAGTTGTTTTTGCAGTTCCATATTTATAGAATATTTTTTGAATTTTAATTTGTTTAAAGGGCTATATGGAGTCCCATGGAGAAAAAGTTGAACGCAGCCTTTGTCGGTCGTACAAGCTAATTGCCCGAAAACGACATGCAACAGAAGATGTTAGTCTTGAAGCATGGAACTACCTTAATCCAATGAGGAAATCAATTCAGCGCTGCGACTTTCTCATCTGGAGAAAGCACAATTGTAAAGAAGTCAAAGCAAACCATATTTAGATACTTTTGGATTTTTTTTACAGAACATTTATTTTATTTAGTTTATCTGTTACATGAATGATAAATCTAAATGATATCAATATTAGTATTATACATTTATCAAGATTTAAAGAATTAGGGTTTGATAGAACTGTGTACTATTATATTTATAAGACAGCAACTAACTTCTAACAATTTTGTAAAATCTACAAGAACTATTTTTTATTGCTTATTTTTATTGATAGGAATGTTTATGGATAAAGATCTTAATAGAAATTGGGCACGAGACATTTTAACTCGATGAAGTAGTAGAAAGGTCAATCGGTTAATGCGTTACATTATTTAATTAAATTAGCAGCTGATACAGTACTATTGAAACGGGTAAAATTAATAATTAAATCAAAATACTGAAAAGTATTAAGTCATGAATGTATTAACCTATAATTTTTATTGCATATCCGATGAATTCTTAGTGGATATTATTTCATTCTAACAACTTAATCAGTGGACTGTTGAAGTAATTTTTGCTCTTCAAAAGCATCAATCTCGGCTGTGTAGTTCTTCAAAAGATTAAGAAATTCTTTTGCGATCCCCATGGCTAGTGACATACTTGGCCCCTGCCACTTGTAATGGTTAGAGGCCTTTCTAGGACTCCAGATCCTAATAAAATAGGTGCCGTTTTTTTCTCGATATTGCCGGAGATGAAGTGACTCTGATCCGATGCTAAGCGTAAAATCCGGTGACCAAAATTTTGGATTCAAATGGTCGTCGATTAATGCGTCTTGGGAATTAGCCAGCCGTTGAACAAGTTTCCGAAACGGTGTCTGTTCGATTTCCCAAATCAGTATACTTAACTTTTCTATCAAGTCAGGAAGCTCAAAGCTGGAGACCGACAAGAAAGTATTGTCGACTGTGCTGTCTTGTGTAAGGAAGTTCTTTTTCATGAAAAATACAAAAAATTGATTTTTTTGTGCAACCCAGTACTTCCTAACGTAGATATTAGGCCCAAGCTTCACACAGTCAGAGGTCTCAAAGAAAGAAGTACTCCGCTCAATGGGCAAGTTGTCATCTTCAATCTCGTCAAGAGTCCGTTGACTCAATCTGCGATTTTTCTTGGGTTTACGAACGCTGAATTCAGGTTCAACTTTTCCAAATCCAGCTTCTGTATCCTGCAGATCTTGATAAATTCGCTGTTCTTGTTCAGAAAGGCTGCAGTTCATAGCCTTCTGCAACAGATCAGAAGGTTGAACCATCTCCGGGTAATATTTAGGTTGTTCTTCCATCATTGCTGAGGACTGAATAATTTTACCCTGACCGAGTCTGTGCTTTATATATGAGCTGAAATTCTAATCTCAAATAATGCTCTCGAAATGTTTCAACGTTTTCATGAGAATAATTGTTAGCTTTCTCGTCATGATGCCAATACAAATTATAAAAATAAAACGTTGCCTGAGAAGTGTTGGGGGAAATATTTCTCACGGATTATCGTGGGAAACTAATGGTAATAAATTTCTCATGACAAATTGAAAAAGTTCCCATCAACCAGAGTGAAAGAAAATGAGTATATCACAAGCTACCGTGAGAAAGCATTGAACAGAAATTCTCACCAGGTTTGTGGGAAAATTAGGGGAGAAATCTTTTCTCTCTTTCATTGTTTACTGGGAAAGAGGATGGAGCGTGGGAATGGAAAGGGGAGAAAGTTCTCAGATTACTTGTCATTTTGCCCATTCAACATAGCTTTCCCCCTTCATGTTTGGGCCATATTTAAGCAACTTCAGTTCCAACAATTTTCAGTTCAAGCCAGGAGCTGAAATCAACAACAACTCAAATCAGCTCTAAACAGATCAGCAAAATGGAAGTGGAACCAGACTTAGGCGAGAGACATATGGACATCAGCCACGACTGGAAGTCAGACGGCTTGGACTTTCACTCTCTGACTATTCGTGAGTACCAGAAGTTCATAGAAACCAACAAATCCAAAAGTTGGTACCGACGCCCTTCAGAATTGGAATTTCTGACTCCAACTAAAAGTCAGTCTGAAGTAATGAGATTTTTTGACGAGTTTTTAAAACGCCCAAAATTTGACGTTCTTTCATCTCCCTTGAAGATGTTAATACTTGGCGAGGCTGGGAGTGGAAAATCGGCGCTTATCTCCAAGATGAGACACAAGTTAGAACTACAAGGAAGAAAACACTATGTGGCAGCAACCACTGGTGTAGCTGCAAATAATATAAATGGGATAACTTTGCATTCCATGCTATCTATTCCCTGGTACAAAGCTATGGACTGGCAGACGATGCATGAAACTAGCAAAGTTTCGAACACGCTGTACAACCGGCTAGTTGATTTAGAGGTCTTGATCTGTGACGAAATTTCAATGGCAGGAGGGGCATTTCTTCAGTTTATGAACCTACAACTCCAAAAAATAAGAGGAAATCCTAGAGACTTCGGAGGCGTAAGTGTCATTTTGGTATCTGATAACACTCAGCTCTCACCGGTCATGGACGTCGTTTTGCACAAAGCTAGAGATTCAGTCAGAGATTTTGCAGGAGCTGGAATCGACCTATACAAATCTTTCAAAAATATTTTCATTTTGAAAGAAAATATAAGGCAAGGAGGTGACGCCCAGCTGAAGAGACTACTCTATAATATTCGAAGAAAACAAGTAGGAAAAGCCGACTTGGATGTTTTAAGATCCAGGCTTGAATGTAATTTGGATCCTCATGAATTGGCTGATTTCAAAGAAAGCATTCGAGTATTTCCTCGTAATACATTAGTAGACGCATTTAACAAGCGGCGTTTACTGCAGCTTAACGTTCCAATACTCAAAATCTTGCCAAAGCAGACACCGAAACGACCAGCCGTGGCATACGGTGAACCATTGTATCTCGGAAAGAGTGTCCGTGTAATGATCACAAGAAATCTGGACATTGGTCGTGGAATAGTCAACGGCTGTCAAGCTACTGTTGAAGCTATTCTTTTCGACAAGAACAAAAAACCTGGCAAAGATATGCCGAGCGTTATAATGGTAAAACTGGACTACCAGGTGGCTGGTCCTTTTGTCGAGAACAAATGCACTCCCATAGGGCCTGTGACTGAATACTTCTATGACAGATACACAGGAAAGTCTTTCAGAATAGAATATTTTCCTCTTCGGGTTTGCTATGCCAGCACAGTGCATAAGCTCCAAGGGATTACAGTCGACAAGTTATCGGTCTTCCTTGACAAGAAGGAGTGTTTTGAAAACATGACATACACAGCTCTGTCAAGGGTCCGTAATATCAAAGATTTAGTCTTAACAGACTATGAAATTACCAAGGATCGGTTCGAAACATTCCCGTTTTTTCGGGGATTTGTTGACCAAAAGGCAGAGTTCCGTCGTCTTGGAATTTATGAAGAGATTATGGGAGAGAAGGAACAAAGTGACGATGAGGAAGATCAATTCGTTGATGTAGAGTTAAATAGTGACAGCGAAAGTATGGATCTATCTCATCAAAAACAGGAGGAGGTTGAGCATTCACTTCAAGACAAAATTGATAGAAATATGTCAGAAATTGACAACCTCAGACGCGACTGGATTGAATCCATCAAAAAGGCACGATTGTCTGATCCATTGTTTAAACGAAGAGCAGAAAGTATCTCGGCAATGCCAGATCTATTACCAAAAAGCGATATCAAATTAGAAGTCACCCACCCTATTGATTATTCCAACAAATTTTCCAAAGCAGACCAACTGTATAAAACAGTTCTGAATCAACAATTCACCACAAGCGTTTAAAGCAAGACAGAGTTAAGATTAGTTGACAATGAGTGAAAACGAGTGTCCGTTTCAACGGCCACAAATTGAAGTATATAGAGTCCCAAACCGTTCCAGATTACAACCTTTGGGCCGCAAGTTCGTCTGTATGTATCGTAATTGTTCTGAAGTTTTTTACACATTACGTGGATACGATATACATGCAGAAAGAGTTCATTCTTGTTCGAGATGTGGATGTTGCTTTGAACAGCTGCAAAACCACCAATGCAACCAAACGGGAGCTGGTGAAAGTCAAACACCAGCAAACTTTCTCCCTCATAAATTAGAGACAGGCCAATTTCAATTGTTACAAACCCTTCATAGAGGTACAATGCTAGTTTTTATTGCTAACTTTAATAATGTCGTGTTAGGATCATTTAGTGATGTAATGGAATATGTATATAAAGATTTGGAAACACTTTTAACTCAACTTATCAGTCATTATAGAGGCATAAAAGCGTCAATAACTATTTCCGCGTGGCTTGAAGATATGAAAGGGGAAAACTTAAAAGAGCGACGATTTATGGCACCGTTCACTGCGTTTACTAACAAAGCTTTTATAAAAGGAAACATTTTAACAGCTGCAAATTATCTCATAACCAGCTTAAATTTGTACGCAGAAGGTGGCTCAGGGTTTAGAATTTCTAAAATAGATTATCTTACTCTGCGGTCTTTGCAGTATTTGCCAGTCTTGCCTAGAGGTTTCATTAAGACCCCAGTAGAACTTAGTAGAGGCACGATTTTTAATATTCGTACTACTTCTGGTAACTGTTTTATTTTATCTGTTCTTTGCTCAATTTATAGAGATAGCATGAAAATGCCAAGAACCGTGAAAAAAGTATCTAAACGATCAGAAGCCAGGCGATTAAAACATTTCTATGAAAATCCAAAAAGCTATGATGCTGTATTGAAAGGTGTGACTGAAAGCGGTGAGATAGACGTGCTCGGGTTTTTGGGCCCAGTTAGTTTAGAACAAATTGACGACTTCGAGAAAAGAAATCACATTAGCATCTCTGTTTTTACAAATGAAGGAAAAAATTTGATTCCAGCTAGACTTCCTAAGATTCGGGGTACACGACACTGTGACCTTTTGCTTCTTCAAGATACTCTGGCATCCGATTGTGTTGATGAAGAAATCAGATTTCATTACGCTGTAATTGCTGATGTCAACAGATATCTTAATAGGAGAAACTTTCACAAAAGAAAATTTTGTAAGTATTGTTTAAAGCCCACTGAAACCACTACCGCTGATCACGAGCGATATTGTCAAGCCTTTTCAGATCGAAAGGTCACTGTACCATCTGAAAGATTCTATAGATTTAAAAAACTTCACATGGTGCAGGACGTTGCATATAAGATATTCTTTACCCTGCAATGCTTTCGCAAGTCATTGAGCCGTCTTGAGGTGAATGTTGACTCAAAATTAAAGCATACACGGTTAGCAGCAAATTTAGAATGCGCTGGAATTTCTATAGTTGTGATTAATCCAAAAGGTAACTTAGAATATTCCACTGTATACGACGGGCAAAATAGTATGGATTATTTCTTTGAAGTTATCTTTAAGATAGCAGATTGTATTACTAAAAAAATTAACGCGTCCATGATTCCTTTGACACCTACTAAGGCGGATTATATCAGGTATTATAGTGCAAAAATATGCGAGATTTGTGGATTAGAATTTACGAAAAAACGAAAACCTTGCTTCCAGCATGATCACATGGTTCCAAACGTGGAATTAAAAATATGGTGTAGCCAATGTAACGTAGCAGCTAGATTGAAAAAAATGGTTTTCATTTCGCACAAATTTAGTAAAGTGGATAGTCACTTTATTCTAAAAGCACTTAAACCAGAGTTAGTTAAAAAGGCCAGAATTGTGTGCAAAAATTCAGAGCAAATCTTGTCATTAGTTTTAAACGGAAATTGCAGGTTCATTGATAGTAGCTCTTTTTTAGATGCAAGCATTGAAGAGCTTTCTAATAGACTTAAAGATTCAACAAAAGGGCAAGCACTAAATGAAAGTTTTCCTATTCTTTATTCTGGATTAAAATGTCAAGACGGAATACAACTTTTGATAAAAAGATTTCCTTTTCCATGGGACTTTTTTGTAAGCAGTGAAGTATATGACTATGAAAATTTGCCGGAGAAAGCAGCTTTTCATGACAGTTTATCAGAGTCTGAAATTTCAAACGAAGAGTATGAGTATGCACAGTTAATTTATAAACAATTTGCTTGCAAAAACGTCCAAGATTATAGCAGATTATACTTACAAGCTAACACATTACTTCTTGCTGATATTTTTATGAGATTCATTAGATATTCACAAAAAAACTTTGTACTTAGCCCAGCTCATAGTACTTCATTAGCTGGTTTTAGCTATGACTGCTGTTTATTTAGTTTGAAGGATAAATTTGAATATTTGTTTGATGAGTCTATGATAAATTTTTTGAACGATTCGATCCGTGGAGGCCCTGCATTTTCAGTTACGAGGTTAGCTAGCAGTAATACAGAGAGACTAGGCGCTGTTAATGTTTTGCCAGAGGAACGTAAAGAAATTATATTCTGCGATTTGAATTCAATTTACGCTCATTGTCTTTCTCAGTATCAAGGCATATCTGGATGGACTTGGATGACAAAAGATGAACTAGACAACATTGACTTTGCATGCATTGAAGAAGATACTGGCGTAGGATATATTTTCCAAGTATCGCTTCATTATTCTGCAGAGTATCACGCTCCTCATGACATGCTGCCTTTAGCTATTTCAAAAAGAAAAATTAGTCTTGAAGAGCTGTCATTTGAACAGCAAAAACTTTACGAGTCCTTAAAGGGATCAATTTCAAACCCATTTTTGAATGATAGACTTTCGATGGATCTTTGGGATAAGCCTGAGTATACCGTTTACTATAAAGCTTTAAAATTCTATTTGAAGCATGGTCTGGTTGTTGTTAAAAGGCACCGTGGTTTAAAGTTCAAAGAATCTCCTTTTTTTAAGGAATTTATTGGAAAACTAATTCAACTTAGAAAAGAAGCCAGAATAAATGGAGATACAATTGGCGAATCAATGATAAAGTCAATGTTGGTATGCATTTGGGGAAAGCAGCTTAGCAATTCGAGTGGATATACTGATGTTAAAGTATGTCTGTCTAGAGCAGAAGCATTGTCGTTAATAGCTAAACCAACATTTCAAGATTATTATTCCGTTGCCGAAGATGTATCTCTATTTCAAATGAGCCGTCGAACTGTTCGCTATCAGTTTCCTTTAGTAAGTGGATGGATTGTTCTGGATCTGGCAAAAATTAAGCTCTACGAAGGATGGTTTTTGCTTCAAAAATCTTTTAAGAATTGTAAACTAATAATGGGTGACACAGATTCATTAGCGGCAATTTGCGATGACCCTGATAGAAAATTTATATCAAAACTGAAATCACTAGGAAAGTATTTCGACTTTTCAAATTTGCCAAAAGATCACGAGCTTTACGATTCATCCAACGAAATGGTTCCAGGACTCTGGAAGATATGTAGTCTTAATATTCTTGAAATTATTAGTATTCGACCAAGAAATTATTCGGCCAAGTTATTTTGTTCAGAATGTTGCAACGTTGAGAAAGTTAAATGTTCCAGCTGTCAAAAATATACTAAAGGGGCTGGTGTCCCACGAGTGGTACTTAATAGACTTACTCACGAATTTTACGCTCAGTGTTTGATCAACGATGGAATAAACTACGTCGAGTCTAAAGGCATAAGGTCTGTTAAGCATCAACTAGGAATTTATAACTTAAAGCGTGTTGGATTTCATGCTTTAAATCCAGCAAGATACTTGAACGAAAACAAAATCGATACAACAGCATTGGGAAATATCAAATTAAGAAGTCTGTCACAAAAGCAAGAAGAAACTTCTAGGAATAATTACAGACCCACAAGAGTTTAATTGCAAACTCTCATTTCCATCAAGTATGGTAGTTGCCGGAAGTAGCTTCTCTGGAAAGACATTTTTTGTGATCGATTTGATCAAGAATAGAGACAAAGTGTACAAATCAAGAGTGAATAAAGTTGTTTATGTATATTCGCATTTTCAAGACAAATTTTTGGAGCTAGCACATGACAAAGAAGTTGTATTTGTCTCAGACAAAGAAGATATCGAAACCCATTTGCAGCCCGGAGCTCTACTTATTTACGATGATCAAATGTTGTCGTTTGAACGCAACCCAAAATCTAATTTTGAAATTACGAACTGGGTCATTCGAAGAGTTCATCATGAAAAAATCGGACTCATCATAATTCTCCAGAATCTTTTTCCAAAGTCGTTGCGAAGTATGCTCATAAATGTCATGTACCTTGTCCTCTATAAAAATATTCGAGACAAAAGATCGATTCAAGTATTAGCAGCACAATATGCGCCCCAGAAGGGCAGATACCTTTTAGACGCGATGGAAGACGTATCTCGGGAACCATTCAAATACCTACTATTCGACTTCAGTCCTGAAATGCCCGATAAGTTTAGACTTCGAAATTTTTTGTATCCTGTCTTAGACATGAAAGTGTTCATCCCAGTAGTATAAAATGAGCCAAGCCGTTGAAAACTGTGAGTCGTTTCTAACCGAGTTTGTGCACTCGAAAGCCAACGAAAGAAGAAAAATACTAAATAACTGCTCTAAATCCGAACTGCAAGTAATTGTTGAGTGCGTGTTTAATGTTAAAAAATTAAAACTGGACAAAAAACAGAAAGCTTGTGTAAAAAAGTGTAAAGTTTTAACAGATTATTTTGTACGTAGACGTACCCTTAAATCTGCCGTCGTCCTAAGACTTTTTAAAAAATACAATAAACTGCTGAGTCATCTTTTATCTTGTGTACTGTCAAAGCTCATAGAAGAAGCGTTAATTTGTGCACTCGTTACTCCATAATGACGTCGATCTTGAGGGTCATACCAATTGGCCTGTATAGACGGCTGGTTGCTGATGGAACACTTGAAGCTGAATTAAAAAAGCCTGAAATACCTGCTGATGAACAAATTATCAACCCCTCACCAAAACCAATGCTGTCCCCCATAACAGAACCCAGCAAAGAATCTTTCAAAGACCTTTTGGCTTCTGAAGGAATCGTAGAGAAGGAAGAAGTCAAAGTCAAACCCAAGCAGAGTTCCATCCCTGAAACCCATGAAGTAAGTACCTTACAGACTGGAGGCTCGGCTTCTCTTCTTAACAATTGGAATCCATTTGAAAGCAGATTTAGATGGCTTTAAATATGAATGAAGAAGCTAAAATAAAAAAAGACTATTCAACTGCTAGAAAGGTTGGTAGTTACTCAGCTCTAAGTGGATTTCTTCAGAATCAAAAATACAAGAACAAACAAGCTGTTGAAAATGTATTATCTGAGGTAGAAGCATTTGGACTCCATAAACCCATAAGAAAAAAATATCCCCGAAGACGAGTTGTTGTTAGCTTTATGGACATTTTACATACACTCGACTTGGCAGATTATCAGAAGTACCAGTATCAAAACAAACGATTTAAATACATTTTGGTTATGGTAGACACATTTTCAAAGTTTCTTTGGACAAAACCCTTGAAAAATAAATCTGCAAAAAGTCTTCTGGAAGCCATTCAAGAAACGTATAAAGAGTCGGGCAGAATTCCAAAATATCTGTGGGGGGATGCCGGTAGAGAATGGGAAAACAAGTTAGTTAAAGGCATGTTAAAGAAAAACGGAATCAAACTTTATCATACTTATAGCAAATTGAAAGCTATGATAAGTGAGATTAAAATTAAACAACTGAAGACCAAGTTAGAGAGACATTTTACTCAGACTAAAAAACATGTCTGGATAGATGTACTACAACAAATTACTGCTAACATAAATTCCAGTTACAATAGATCCATAAAGATGTCCGCTAACTCTGTTTCTAAGCGAAATGAATCCGAAGTTTGGAAATCTTTGTATGATAACTTAGTACATTCAAAACCAATAAAACCCAAGTTTTCTAAAGGCCAATTTGTTCGAATTGCAGTGAACAAGTTACAGTTTTCTAAAGGGTACCAGGCAAACTTTAGCAAAGAAATATTCAAAATCGCTGATGTGAGAATGACGCCGGGTGCACCAACGTATAAATTAGTTGATCTTGTCGGTGAACCGCTTCAGTCTAGTTTCTACAATGAAGAACTAACTAGTGTTCCATTATCATTAGTACCACAGCAATAGTATGGACTGGGACAATTTATCCGAAGAATTTGGAAGGCCGAGAGATTTTTTTGTGACGTTAGTTAGCAATCCTAATAAGGAATCTGTGGTGACAAATCTATCCAGTTGTTTTACCACGGTGTTAGGTAATCCAATTGAGTTAGGAGATGAGCCTTACGAAGTCGGGGTTTCTGAAATTTGGTATTCTGATACGTATATTAGAAAGCCCGATGTCCCTATCACTCCAATAACCCCACCAATTAGGCTGCAAAGTACATTTTTTGGTCACCATGAAAACGACAATATACTGACTACATTTAAACGTTCGGAATCGGAATGGCAAATTCATAAGCAAAATACCAAACATGTTTCTACATTTGTGTCTGTAGTAAACGGTCTTTTACAGAGGGAAAAGGCACCCATCACAGTTCACAATTATTCACCCGGTGGGACTGAAGACTTTTTGACGGTTATCGAAAACAAAGACACTAGAAATCGAATATTAGAAATTTCTCCAGAAGCTGCCCGTATATTCGGATTTGAGATACTTATTTTTCCAGTAGGCAAATACACTTCTGAAAAACCACAGTCTGAGGATGAATACAATAGCCTTCCGTCCGATCATCCAGTCAAATTCAAGCTTTTTCATTGGATTAAGGAGTCTCTGGCCATATCTGAACCCCCACACCATGATTTCAATCTTCTAATTGACTCCATTGCCACAACATTTGAAACAAAAAATAGAGAAGTTCGATTGATTCCTTCAAAAAACAATACTGTCTTACATGTGTTTATTGAAGAAGAAAATTTCCGTTTTCAACTTCCGAAGCAAATAAATGAACTGTTAGGACTTGACGAATCCTACGAATTTTCCCAACCAAAGCAAGATGTTTATTTGCCTGTCGTTCTTCCTTCTAGTCCAACGACTCCTGTTACTCCACCAGTTATCACGGCTGTAGGTGCACGGCACCAAATTTATATTTTGACCAGCATCATTGAGAATCAATATTTTGGAGCAACGTTCCTTCCAATACTCAGGGTTGTCGCCAGAAAGACCATATCAAATACCGAGGTTTATTTTAAATTTTCTCCAGTATACTTTTTGCCCCTGAACTGTTCAAACCTCTCTCAGATTAAAATTCAGCTTGTTGACGAAAACCTAACGTTACTGGATCATAATACCACACCTACAACAATTGTACTGCATTTCAGACCACGTCATTGATGCGGAAAGTTTATTGTAAAAACGGCACTTGTTCACTTGATCGACCACCTCAATTCGGACGTGGAGTAAAACTTTTGAAAAAAATGGGGAGAAATGGGACCAACGGTTTGCTTGTGGAAGGGCTAGACTATCTGCTACCGTTGACTGGTGCTCAAAAGTCATCTGTGAGAAAAGCTCGGGCTATAAACCAGAAAGGTAGAGGAAGACAAACCCGCAGTTCTAATTTTACTCCCGGTTCATCAACAACAGCTCCCGCAAAAAAAAAATCCTGCAAAAAACCAAAGGTTCCTAAAGTACCTAAACCTAAACCGCCTAAGCGACGGAAGTCAGCACCAAGCAAGTCTAAAAAATCTAAACCAGCAAAACCAAAGGCACCTAGAAAACGTAGACCTAAAAAGAATTAGTCAACATGAATCGTGAAGTATTCGAAGGATCTGCTCCGTCATTTCGAGCAGCTTTAGATTTATTTAGTCTGCCAGCCAGTGACGTTTCCGTTCTAAACTCGGACTTCACAACTTATTTCCCTATTTCAAATTTCAAGGACAATAATAACCCTTTGCAGTTTACTTTGAACTCATCCTCAACACATCATTTTGACCTGCATTCGTCATTCTTATTTTTGAGAGTCAAAATTGTGCGATCAGATGGGTCAAATCTCACAAGCTCTGATGTAGTTGCACCTTCAGAAAATTTTTTCCCGTCGCTTTTTGAAAACGTTTCAACATTTATTAACGGAGTCAAAGTATCAGGTCAAACTGGATTTTATCCATACCTTCATCACATTCAGGACTTGTTGTCGTTTGGCCAAGGGGTGAAGGATTCCATGTTGACTTCGCAACTATATACTCCCGATACCACTCAGGATACCTTTGGTACTGAAAATAAAGGCTTTGTCGCAAGGAAAGCGTTTTGCAAATCTCAGCGTTCCATTTGAAATCTCTGCACGTTTAGCTCAAGGAATTTTTCAACAGAACCGCTATCTTATTCCTGGGGTTGAAGTCAAACTAGAATTACGAAGAAGTTTACCACAATTTTGCTTAGTTGGTGAGGACACAAAGGCTTCACCATTTCCGTTCCGAGTCGAATTTGAAGAGGTAGCCTTATTTTGCAGACGATGTATCGTCAATCCAATTATTGCCAGTCAACACAGCAAGCTTTTGTCAAGCGGGAAAAAATGCCAGTACCCTATGCGTATTCAGGAAGTCAAAAGTTTTACTATCAGTAAGGATGCTCAATCAGTGGTATCTGAGACCGTCTGGTCAGGCAATTTGCCGGAGTTTCTAGTTCTTGCTTTTGTAAGTTCAAAAGCATTACTTGGTTCAATTGATCGGAGTCCGTTTAATTTCCAGCATTTTGACTTGGAATCTGTAGTGCTTTCTGTCGACGGCGACTCTAGCATATATCGAAACTTAACCTTCGATGCCAGTAAAAAGCTAGGTCTTTTAGGCTTTAACACTTTATTCACTGCACTTCCACATTTAAGTACAGGAAATGGGATTACACGAAATAGCTTTTTTACGGGTGAATTTGTTCTGGTATTTGATTTAATGCCAGCTAACTCAGGCAACCGTTTCCAAATTAGAAAACAAGGCGCAATAAAAATTGAACTGAAGTTCCGCCAGCCTTTATCTGAGCCAGTTAGTGCCATTATCCTTGCTCAATTTCAAGCACTTTTACAGTTAGATAAAGACCGAAATGTTCACCTCGAAAATATTTCAAGCCACTAAATGGATTCTGCTACGCTTCTTTGTTGTTTAAAAAAAACTGCTGAAAAAAGGTAGGGTTAAAAGTGTTTCTGTCATCGCAGCCAATGAGTTAAATCATTTGAGTTTTAGTAAGCTACCCTTAGCCATAATTCAAAATACAGATAAGTCTAGTTTACCTGGGTCGCATTGGATCTGTTATTATGTAAATTTTAAATATAACAAGATAACTGTAGATTATTTTGATAGCTATGGTTCAACAAGCCCTTTGGAATATAATATCCAGTTTCCATTACCGATTAGCAATATTTCAAATAAGGTCATTCAGAATTCCGATTCGAAGGTCTGTGGGCTTTATTGCATTTACATTTTAAGCCATAGAAGTTTAGGTATAAGCTTAAGATCAATTATTTCTCGTTTTAGCCGAAATACTAAAAAAAATGACAAAATCGTTGTAAAATTTTATAAAAAGTTCAGTAAAATTAATGTTAATGATAACGCTAGTTCTCAGACCTGTTGTTCGAGATTAGTAAATAATTTTTAAGTTGAGCTAGGTTTGTCAATTTTTGAATTGGTCCTGTAACGAAGTCAAGATATAAAAGTGCCTATCCGGACAGTTTCAAGTTCAGTTGGGTTTTGGGTTTTGTCGTGTCAAGTCATCTCAATATTTAAGATTCATCATGAAGCTACTACTGTTACTGATCCAAATAGGATTTGTGTTGTCGATGCAAAGCTATTCCTTCGTTGAAGAACTCTGTCGAAATTGCACAAATATTGACGGAAACGTTTTTTACAAATTCGTTTATCAAGTCAAGCAGCCAGCCGAATATGCCTGTCGATCAACCCCGTACCTCAATCCAGAATATGGAATTTTGGGTGACAAAGCTTGCAAACCAATAGAATGTCTGGGGATTGAAAATCGACCGCTATCAGATGCAATTAGCAATGCGGATTGTTGGCAGTATAAATGTCAGAGCTCTACTTATGGTACAGTAACCTTAGTAAAGGATATTATGGAAATGTGCCTAATATCTGCAATAACTCTGATAGTTATTACGCGTGGTGATTGGCTTAAAGTTGTTCAGCTTATACGAAGAATTCGAACAAACCCCCAGGATGTACCTTCGGAAATATACATGACTGCCCCATCCTCTCCCCAATTTCGACGGAACTATAATGGCGATGATGGATATGACGAAACAGATTCGATTGCAACCGTTTAATTTCCATATTAATAAATAGTGATGTTCAGAAATTTAAAACACTCTTCAAGTCTGCAGTTTAATTTTATTTAAAACAATGTAATTTTGTAAATATGTAAATAAGTTAGATTTTTATTTTGGAGATTAGCTCCTCCCGTCGCTCTTGCAAAAATTCATAAACAACAAAACTCAAAAAGCAAAATACAAAATCAACAAAAGAAAATCTACAAAAATACAAAACCACAAGAGCCGGCGGGAAATATTGGAAACAGTGCAGATTGTTATTTTATTATCAACTGCTCTGTTTCTGGTGAACCCAGCCTGTTCTACAGTCAACTTTTGTATTTTAAAAAATCATTATCATTTAATTATAATTTAAATCCGTTTAGGTTTATTTGTTAAACAAATGTTTATAAATTGGACACAGGGGACTTATTTGAGAATTTCAATTTAATTTTCGATTTATTGGCATATATTAGTTTCGGTGTGAACCTTCATCAGGTTGCCAAAATCGTTATTATTTAGACATCAAATTGTTAATTGAAGATATTATTATTATAACGATGACTTGTTGCTTTGAGTGAATATTTTAGAGTATTTCTTATTTCTCATTTTCCCCTATCAAGATTTGACTCGTGAGAAAATTGCGGGATTTTCAAAACATTTTTTTTTGACCTTGGATATTTTATTCTTGAGTTTTTTTTAATAAATATTATTAAAAATGAATTGCTTATCCAAAGCGGCGAATTGCACTGATTGTGTGCAATCAAATTGTATTTATGTCCGGTATTTGAACAAGGGTTTGGCTTGCGTTCCGAGCAAAAAATTCATTCAAGGTGAATTTTTGACGGTTTTGGAGCCCGGAAATGCAGATCTCTGCACGGATCCGAACATCGTTCCTGCTCCAGCCTCATCGTCTGCTTCTTCATTCCCTTTATACGGTAAGCATTTATTTTATTGTTATTGTCATTATTATTTTATTTATTATTTATTTGATTTTTTTAGTGTCAATAATAAGTTTGGTGACCAGCGTCGGCGTGCTCGCCTTCCTCGCTTTCAAAAATCGGGTTCGCATCCTAAACTTGTTCCGACGTCTCACAGGAACCACCCAGCCCCCCACAAATGCTGAGATGACGGTGCACCACAGTTGCAGAAGTACCAAGTCTCCTACCGTCGACTCCACTGTTCCGAAATCGAACAAGGCAACCGTTAATATATTTCGGACCGTCGAGCCCAACGCCGCCGCTAAGGCCAATGCTAATAAACCTCGGACATTGGAGCCCGGTCAAGCTTGGCGACGTGGGGTCTTTTGGGATATGATATCCATCGACCGAGATTATCAGCCGCCAGTACCTCCAAGACATTCTCTACCTCCTGTCGAAGATGGAGACAACCTAAGTCTCCCCAGCGTTTATGAAGACGCCCCACTTGTGACCGAGGAGCAGATCGCGGAATTCAACTTGGCTTTGGCAAATGCCAATAATGAAGAACAAGAAGAAGAAGAGGCTCAAAATGATGAAGAAGAAATCGAAGAAGAACCCGAGGAAGAAGAACCCGAAGAAGAAGAACCCGAGGAAGAAGAACCCGAAGAACAGCCGCTTGGCAAAAGAATCAGCCGAAGACCTCGACGATTTTGCTGCGAATGAGCAGCGACGCTCAAAGTTTCGACTCTTTTTATTTTTTTGTTTGAAGCATCAGCGCTTAAAATTTCCACGCTTTTTAATTTTTTTGCAAGCAGTGACGCTCAAAGTTTCGACTCTTTTTATTTTTTGTAAGCAGAAGCGCTGAAAATTTCCACTCTTTTTATTTTCCTCTACGTTCTTTTCCTTGAGGTGATCATAAAATTAATTTGAATATATCTTATTGAATAATTCTTCTGCTAAATACTAATGAAATATATTCAATGCAGTTAATAAAATAAAAACAAAATATCTTTATAATTATCATATTTTTAAAATTTAATTTTTGAACCATAGCCCCCTGACACCAATTAGGTCTTATCGAAGGGGATTTGGCTCACGGGTGGTGGAATAGCATCTACTCACCAGAACAATTTTAAGCGCCATCAACTACAAATCGCTTGAAACTTTTTGGTTCTCCAGAACAATTTTAAGCGCCATCAACTACAAATCGCTT
>JAQGBQ010000471.1:0-21358 GCA_034698485.1 Vertagopus arboreus | reverse complement strand
AAGTGTAAGTAAACACTTATCTTACAGTTTTCATTATGCATACGAAAATCTGTAAGTTTAGTGCGCACTAATACTAAGATCGCGATAAGTGACCATTATGCATACGGGCCTTAGACCCAAATGCATACTAAGGTGAAACCGTTGCCATGGGCATTCTTGTTGCCTCACCTTAGAAAAAAGTTAGAGATATCGAAAACACATGAGCTTCTATGGTGATAACGACGATATTAAGAACACAAGTGTCCGCAATAAACCATTCCAAATATCACTAATCCTGACATTGGAATTTTACCTTGAAGTTCAATGCATCAATGCAAATATAGAAGCTAAATATTTGCATCAGTGGCATCAACCAAACTAGAGCAGGAACGATTCGTCCTTACCTGGCAGTTGTAATTTCTGTGATTTTTACACGTGTAATTTCGCACACAAGTATGCTATACGAACAGTCCAGCGAATTGCTGCAATAACTAAAACGGACTTCACGTAGTTGGTGGACTTTAAAGAACAAGAAATATCAGAAATGATTTCTAAGGTCTCTTCGACCTTTTTCCATTGATGTAACAGTTAATGGATTTCGATTGTTCATTTCCAAACGATCGTTGAAGTTGACATTTTATGAAGCAGTTATATATTACACAATCACAGCCTTTATTTCCATTCCTGTTGATAAGTTACTGTAAATTATAATTCAAATTATATTGCGACATACTAGAATCAATACTTCTATTCAATTTTATTTATTGGAGCGGTGGTTTTGGGTTTTGACAGCCCAGTTTTTCAAGTAGTCCACATTTCTATCAGTATGTTAGCTGAGAAACGTTGGACGCTCGCACTGTTGTTTTTATATTATTTGCTATAGATTTAAACGCTTTATAATCCTTAAGATATTTTGAAGCTTTATTCGATTTTTGGCGGGCGATTAAAAATGACAGGTGGTTTGGTTACCAAACCAAACCAAACCAGCCTCCGTCATAAAAAAATCAAGGAGATCGACCTTGGCTCTTTGTGACCTACCCTTGTCAGTTAAACGTTAGAAACCTTTGGTTTACTTAGCATCACTCCGTCTCGAATAAGTAAACAAACTCATTTAACGCTTTACCGGCTTCAGTTATCTTGTCGAGGAATGCGTCGTTATGGTAGAACATGTTGTCGCATAGTAATGATAATCAAAATTATAATGAATTGAATTATAGTTTTAACTGAGCTGGTCAAAATAAATCATCCTAAAAATATAAATTACTTTGAAAATCAAGCATTAGACCTTGTTTGGATCTATTTAAAGTTCAGGGGTCAATATTTTGTGAATCATCATAATTTGATCACGATATAAAATCGGATATGTGGTTAAGGAGTAGCATACGACAGACAGACAGATACGCGCACATTTCTTTTCGATTACATACTTGATTATATTCTTTGGAACAAAAATACAAAAAATAAGTAGATTTAAAAACAGGTTGCGAAATATTGCAATTGGATCATCGAGTATCATTCACATCCAATGTTATTTTTTTTAGACAAACAACAAACTCGATTTATGTAATTACACATCCATTAAAATTGGATTGTATAGTAAACATTACATACACATTTATGTTAGTATCGTTTCTCTGATTTGCCTAACAATAGCACTTTAAAAGTTCCCTTAACAATAGCTCTCGCAAATTTCAGAACAGTTAATCGTTTGATAACAAACATTCCATCTACACCTATTTTCAAAGGCCGACAACTCTTCTTAAATTTACTAATGTATTTTCTGTCCATATTGGTTTCAAATGAAAAGAATTTCCAAGTTTTCAAAGTGTTTTTTGAATGTTCATGAAAACGTCCTGCAATCTCCAACACTCCAATCCAGATAATTTGTCCAGTAATCGACCAAACGCACAAAATAATCTGTAAAAAAAATAATAAAAACAATAATTATTATATTATTAATTCTTTGAAATTGAGATTTTCTAGGTTCTAGTTGGTGACGACATCACAATTTATTGAAGAAAATCGATATTGGGGCGAAATGATAATCATGTCTTTATGTTTTATTTTGGGTAAACAAGCCTTTTACATCCTTTTTAACTCCTAAAATTCTGAACTGTCCCAAATGAAAGGTGAAAAGTTGTATTAATAAGTTGTGCTATTATTTTCAAAACTCCTCTTCATTTTTAAACGATAATTAAAAAAGCACTGATGTTCTCTGTCATTTGTGAACAAAAAGGGGTTTCGGAAATAAACTCCACAACCTGTTAATACAACTCTTCAGCTCTGATTTGAGACATAATTCAATTTTTTGATAACTGTAGGAGCTGAAAATAATTTCAAAATGCTTGTTTTTTCCATAAGCAAACATAATGACACAATGCTCTTTTCGCCCCGAATGAGATTTCTTTCCCTGGCATACACTAGAATCGTAAAGTTATCGTCGTTTCTGGTCCAACGAATCCCAATTTAAAGCAACACTTATATTACAAAAGAGGATAAATTGACTGAGCATGCCATGTATAACGAATGCCGCGATACCGACTATATCCATCGTATATTTGTGCAAAAGATTAAAACAAATGTATTCGTGCGAGAGATTTTGCGCATTTCTTAGGTCCTTTATGGTCCAATATTTACCGTCAAGCTTTGCTCGAAATTCTCTTCTGATTAATGGAAGTACGGAAACTGTAAAACATAAGTTGCAAAAGTTATCAATCTATTAAAACTTACAGTGCAGAACTCCACAAAATGTGAATTAACTCCCAAAAGTAGCCTAAATTTAATAACTTAAAATCAAGATTTTGAAGTAGAATTTCTTTAAAATATAGTCTACGAACGCACATCATTACGGGAAAAATAAGTGTGACTTAAATCACTTGACTACGTGTATCAAAATGGCGGATATATATTGCAAAGATTCAAAATCTGCATTTTGTAATCAGATTTATTAAAAATAATCATAAGGCCGACGAAGCTCCAATTTATTTTCTATTGAAGCTTCGGCTGATTTTCCGTTTATTTCAAACTCATCTGTTCTCTAAACCGTTTAAACCAACATCCGTAAAAACGAGTCCAATATGAGCATAATCGTTTCATTCTTTTGATTCTATCGTGTCACGGGCATACAGACACAAATACAAATCTTATGAGCCCTATTTCAAGCTAAAAACTGAGGTACTTACAGCAGTAGATGGCAAACAATCCAATGGTGTGTAAGCACGATAGCCACATTGAATAAGATAAAATAGTTACTGCGATTCCATAACCATAATATATTATTGGATGTTCAGCCCAATAATGGGGAAGTAATGTAGGCAGATAATTTGGTGTTTCTGGGAACAAGAAATAATGCGCAGTTGTAGTAACTGGGACGCTTATATAGAATGCTATTGAGAGAAATAAAAATGTGTCTAATATATTGCTCCATTTTTCTTTATTTGGGTGGTAGCCTGATATCCATTTATCTGTAATTTTAATAAATATTTTTACAAATGTTTAATAAACTCCATTTATTTAAGATATTTGCTTCAGGAAAAAAGATACGTTACAAAGTTTAATGCAATTCTAATTCCAATAGTAACATTTCTGCAAAAAACTTTAACCACTTGCTTCATTTTTCTGAGATTTATTTTCACAAAATTGTTCTGCAATGTTACGTTAAGTATGTAATTTTTAGTTTACGTTTTTGCTAATTCCATTTAGCGGTACCAAAAATATGTCAAAATGCATTAAAAAAGACTTGGGTGGAAACTATTTTTTCCAACTGAAATTTCAATTAAAATATTTCAACTTACGTTCAAAATCGTTAAAGTAGTAAATAATTTGATTAAACAAATAAATCAGATCTGCACCGAAATAATAGATTTGCAGTTGTCCAAATGTAAATAAGACTGCATCAAATGCAAAAGCATACGTTATATGAAAATACTCGTTAGAGTTTCCACCCTTGTACAACCAAATTTCAAGCGTTCGATAGGACCAAAATATTAAAATTGCAATCGACAGCCCGAAAAGTCTCGATTGTTTTCTTCTCGATTTAAAAGTAGATGAGAGCTTATTTGTTTTGAGGTTAAATTGAATATTCGTGGATCCAAAAAATTCGGGTAATTTACATATCAAAAACAAAAGTTTGTAAAAGTTTTGACTGTACATTTTGAAGTTTTTTGTTTAAATGTGACCAACAAGCAAATAAGAGTTGTTTTAAACTATGAATGTGGTTTTTCAGATGTTTCAATCCATATAAAAGTATTTAACTGCCAAATTTACTATGAACTAACGACGCAAATAATGTTTAAATTAACATGTATTTAGGCAGTACTGATACAAACAACGTTTAGAACATTTTATCCGTACATATTCTGAATTTCGTAATTGTCTGTAATTTGATGTATTGGGTTGTCCTTGCACGAGTATTATTTTCTGGTCTGATTATATCGTAATAACCAAAAGATTTTTGTTTACTAGAATCATAGATGTCAAAATTCAGTGAATTTCGCAAATAGCTGTACCCTTCTGAATTATATGCTAACGACTTAATGAGATTACTACTGTAGGATTTAAAATGATTAAATGCTATGTCTTGCACTCATAGAATTTGAGCGATACTATCTTGCAGTCAACAAAACATATGATTTTAAAGCCCAATTTATCCTCTGACTTCAATTTCTAAACTTAGAAGCTTTACGTCGATGCATTACATAAAAAGTGGAGTTAGAGGTTAATTGGTTAAATAGCTTGATGGGTTTTCTATGTTTTAAGTTAAAATCAACGGACTCTGGAGATATCATGATAAATTACTTTAATTTGCTAGTTTTCGGTAGAATCTCCTCTATCTTCCTCAGGCTACTGACATTCGGAGTAAAATACAAACGATTGTCATTGTCGTCAGACAAATGAAATGAAGTGATTTTCGCATGATTAATGTGAAAAGGACAGCTAATATTTTCAGTATGATGTTTTTATGACATCAAGCTTCAGTCTTAAAAAATTCAAACTGATCGGGTTATGTCGTTTTTAGTACCTCCCTTATTGTAAGATAGATTTAACAAAGTTTTATCAGAACGTTTTGTGTCCGTTGGCTTTGGTTATATAATATTTACTTACCTTTATAAATTTTGTTCACAAGCTTTCATGTTAGCCGAAAAATACACAGTAGGTTGAATTTAAAAAAAATGACAGTAACATTTTCTATGTAATCTGTTAATTACATTTTGATAGAAAAACGAAATCCAGATATTTTCCTGATAAGTTGAAAACCTTTTAGTACAAAATCTGTAAAATTTAAAATTTATAACAAAATAGTGATTGTCTACTGACAAAGTAAAAGTGAACTTTTCTGCACAATAATGCCATTTGAATTGCCAATTTTACTTAAAATCTAACTAGATTTGACTTCAACAAGACCCATAAAAATTTAAAACTTTTCATGATTAATGTCTTTAATTGAGTTGGAACAGAAATATAAGACGTCAGAATTTCATTTTTCATACAAACATAAGAATAATCATCAATGTATAATTAATTAAAATATTTAGACATTAGAACTAACAATCATAGTTAGTGAAATGGCTACAAGTTTTTCCAATATACGCCACTGTGGAGTGGTGTTAAGTTGATTAGTATTGTTAAAAAGACCCGGAAGTAATTGGAATATAGTTTTGGCACAACAAACCTCCGCCCATCGTTTTTTTTAAAGATGGCACTTAGCAAAAAAAATAATACCCGACAGGACTAAGACTTACGCTACTTACTAGGAAAATACGGACTTATCTATTTGAAGTTTGCAAGTTTGTTAATACAGTGTTGTCCTAAACACCGCAGTAATTCAAGTACTTTTTTTTGTTGCAAATCTAGTTTGCGAGATTTAATTACAATGCTTGTTATATGGAAAGTTTCAATTTTTAGACTGCTAATTAATTTAACTTTGTTTCAAGTAGTAAAAGCAAACAAAGCGGAATTATCAGAGAAAATAGTTTCAACGATAAACAACCTAGAGGGATGTCATATTCATCTAACTTTTGATGAATTAGATTTAACTACTCCAATTGACAAGAATCCAATCACAATTCACCAGTTTTATCTCCAACGTGACAATTCTTCTGATGTAATCAAGCAATACATTCCTGATTACCCTGTTGATTTATCAGCAAGCATTACCAACCCATGGAATGGTTTTGATGTTTCAAAAATCAAAGGTATTTTCTCCATTTGCAACATAATATTCTTCAAAAAGGAGTACTTTACAATCAGAAGTGCTGAACTTGAAAAGACATTTTTCAGTATAAATTATGCTTTTCAAGTCATGAGTGATTTTTTCCGTCTTCAGCCGAATACTTATTTATATGAGTTTAATGCAGGAGTAAATAGAATTAATCCTTTACAAATGTTTTTTTACCATTTTCTTAAAACATCCAGTTTATCTGAGATTTCTTTTGAAATAGAAGCAGCCGAGTTAACCGGCGCGAGTTATTTAATCTACCTTTTAGTTGAAAACAACGAAACAATTATAACCGTAGAAGAGCCAGCTTACTCAGTGTGCTTAATTTGTGACAAATTTCAAATTATACCAGTTGACCTTGTGACACAACTAAGTACCAAAGCATTTTCAAAACACAGCAATAAATTTGTTTCCCGCTACTATAAAGATAATTTGTTCTGGTCTCAAAGCCGGGATATAAAAAGTCAAGAAATTCTATTTTGGTTGAATAAAATAGCAAAACGGCCAAGTTTCAACCCGTTTTTGTTTAAATTCAATACTGAACGTCTTGATTATCAAGGATTTGTGTTAGCCTTGCTGATTTCCAAACAAAATGTTTCCGAAAATAAATCAACTATAGACATTTATCCATCTGATAGATGGCCTGTAGTTAATCACAACGAAGTATTAACAGATCTCAACTTAAAAAAACCTGGAAGTCGCGATGCTTTTGTTCAAACAGATTCCACTGCTTATAACTTTTTGACCTGTCACTCTGTGACTGCTTTGAGCTGGGAATTTTATACACAGCCTTATCAACTGGAGTTGTGGATTGCAATTTGTATCTATTTAAGTGCTCTTGCAATTATATTTCACATTTACACTAAATTCTCCAGAATTAGAACACATAATTTTTCTACATATTTTCTTATGTTTGCATCAGCAGTGGAACAATCTTATTTTGTTCCCAATGCAATCAAATGTTTACTCTTCTTCAGACTTATACATGATCTATGGCTACTGTGTTCTGTAGTACTAACAAATGCCTACAAAGGACTAGCAATTGCGGCAGTTACTTCTCCTTTGACACCAAGGAGTGTTGAGTATTTTAATAATTTAACAAAACCAAGGGATGTGATTATTGACACAAATTCTAAGTATACCATAGGAAGTGTTCTTAAATTAAAATTGTTTGACGATACTAATGCTTGGGATGAGAACTTGGATTATAAAATATTCACCAATTTTCATCTATCTGATAACGCTCCATTGCGCGCCTGGTTTAATATCACTGCCATGTTCAAATTTTTTGTTCCGTTCTATAATCGTTTATTTATTGAGTTGGAATTATTTAGAGATTATCTTGCTTCTGGTTATATGAAAAAAGTTTATGAACGAACAGAATACAGTGGGTTTAATTATCAACGGCATATTGAATCAGAAAATATTACAATTCCTAACCTTTACGCCTTATATGCAAACCTATTACTCCCACCAGACCATATTCAAATATCCGAAAAAATCCTGGGTCCACGTTTTTTAAACCAGAATGAAGCTATCGAGGAAGAAATCGTTCAGTGTGGCAGGACTGTATTTGTTTCTCAAACTAGAGCATTGAAAGAAGAGTTTAAATACCTATCAAGTCATTATCACTGGCACATTTTTTTCAAGGGAAAAGAACCAATTCTATCTCATGCTGTGGGTTGGTCATTCCATAATGACGGACCTTTAATCGCTGCAGATCTAAAAGTTATTATACAGTCAGGAATTTATCACAAACTGGAAGATTTTTTCTATCGTGACAAATACAACATGAGGTTGAAATATACACTGAACGTCACAGGGAACGTAACAAACCAACGGGTCAAAACATTAACTATGGGTGGGAATATTCAAACTGTATTTTATATTTATTTTATAGGAATACTTGTTAGTGTTGTATGGTTTTTGGCAGAGTGTAGACATGTGCGTCTCTTGTTGCTAGATAATTTGTTTCTTTTGAGCTTTTGTTGCAGAAGCTTTAAATCAAAATTTCAAAGATGTATGCGTACAATCAAAAGGAAAATTCGGTGTACAATTTCCCTTAATTTTCAATCAATCATTGCTAGATGTTTTCCTCAATCGAAAAAAGTTTGAAGAAGGCCGATTGGTATTTTCCGACGTAGATAAAAACAAAAGATTCAATGTTTTAGAAGGTAAGTTTGATTATCAAAGAATTATAAAGAATCTTGTTAGGCTATTACAGAAAATTAAAATAAAATTCGGACTTAAGAACTATATAATTTAAAAATCATAAGTCTAATTTCCCCGTTATCAAGCACTCTAAAAATAACCCCGAAAAACAAGATACTTGACTCGTTTACTCAAGTAAAACTTCTAATCTCGCAAATCAATAGTTGATTCGTTACACAGTGCAAATGGTTTTTTTGTAGCCACAATAACTAAAATATAACTTCCCTTTTTGTCAACAATACTGTTAAACCAATTTCACATAATAATTTAAATCATGTAACGATTCAAAATTAATAAATTCTGTGGAAATATATTGTTTATTTATCTGCATTGATTGTAATTATTCATCGTTCTCTTATTGTACGTAGTAACTGAAGTAAAGATGCACATTTTTAATTTGAGTTTATTTAGTACAGTTTATGATTTTATTACCCTTTAAGCAAAAAATAATTATTTTTGATCGAAATACTATAACTGAACAAAAAATGTTTCAGCTTCACTGAGATCTATCAATCAATGACAACTATCAATGAAGATGTCGATTAATAACAAAACAAATAAAATCGCGGCATGATTAGGAATACAATTTTAGAACCAATGATACAACATTCTGTCACAATAAATATCTAATTTAGTAGTCAATTTTTAAAACTATTTTATTTCTCCCTGTCCTTATTACATATTGAAATTATTCTTACATAAGCTACATACATTTATAACGTAAGCTTTAGATTACTTGGCAAGAAGTTCAATCGTTGCGAATTCTTTTCAAATTTAAAAATTTGCACAACTTCCAACATTTTGCAGCAATTAGTGCAGAAATTATTTGTTTTCTATCCCAACTAGTTTTAGAGACTTTAAATAAAATCTCCATCATAAAGGTAATTAATGTGATGAACACTCCTGCGCTATAAACTACAAAAATTGTGACAATATTTCCATCAAGCGCCAAAGGATATGGGTCACTGTTACCTACATATAAAATTTGTCTTAAATTGAAAATTCCGCTTCTATAAGCCTTCATAAGTTGTTCGAGTTTAATCCACTCGTCCAAAATTCCAGATTCCTTCAAAGTATAAAGCCTTTGAACGAAATTGGAGCTGTACCAATTACTTATTTCCCACCCAGTTCTTGATTCAAATAGCAAATCTTTGCCCAAATACACCTCAGCTTTGGGGAAAAGACTTTTTAATTTATATGCAATTATCTCATTCTCTTCAGTAAGGTTGAAGAGGGCGGTTTTATTGCAAGTAGCTAAAATATCAAAGCTGGTCAAGTTGGGTCTTCTAGTCCTATAAAAATAAGTACGGTTATTATATACGTACAGACTAAGATGCTCAGGATGAACTTTGACAGTGGCTAATTTTTCATGAAACGTTTTATCATTTGTGTGGTTCAGGTAATAAACAGCTTTATCGTTTAAAATCTGGACAAGAGGCTTGTCATCGTAGAAATCTTTTTGTTGGGAACCAACAATACCTGAACCAAGAATATCATACTGGCTTAATATCGGACAAAATATTGAGAAGTTATGTTCCACCAGTTGACTAAAATTTTCATAGGGTATTGGACTGAAGGGTGCGGTTAAATCCGTAATATTCTGTCCTTTATACCCGTTGCTTAGAATTAGTGCCATCGCAATCCACAACCCAGACATCCAGTAGAAGGCGCTTTCTCTCTTCGAATTTGACGCAATATCATCACCTTGTTCAAGTAGAACTTTGACACTCATAAAAAACAGTTGAGGCCCAAAATTCCCTTTATATCTACCTACGAAATAAAACATTGTTGATATAATCAAACTAAGTCCTAGAACAGTGAGAATAATTGAAATCCAAGTCCAAAAGTCGAATGATGATAGAAAGCCAGTAAATGAGATCAAAGCCAGAGGGGGTCGCCCACAGCTGACAAACGAATAAAACTGAGTCTTTCTTACAAGTGCAATAGGTCTGGGATTCAATGCTTCAAAGTTGATTTTGGGTAAGGTTTCGTCGTAATGGAAACCAAAATATAGCGTTGTATTGGGGCACACTGAATAAAAAAGTTCTTTATCGATAAATAAAGATTTTAATTTTATATTAGAACCATTGAATAAGGTTTTGAATTTTAGCTTTTCTTGACTTCCTAGCAAATCTAAAAAAGTGGATTTGTCTGAAGCACCATTAATCATCGTTTTAAATATCCACGTTCTTCCTTTCTGCACCATATTGAACTTGTGAATTATTTCCTCCATTCTTGTTGCATTTTGAAATGATGAAATGTTTATCTTGAATAACTCTGTACTGAACTCGTTGCAGAAAGGACATTCAACATAAATCTCAAGAATATCAATGTCTTTAGACGTGCTTTTGTTTAAGCTGGGTATTCGCAGCTTAACAATGATGTTCTTGGAGTACCTGCAAGGGAATAAGGGGTTTAAGCAGCACTTTTTAGTCGTTGCTAAATAGCATAAAATTTAACCTCTTCCTATAAATCTATAAAGTATTAATACCTACCTGTAGTCAACAAAATTCATTGATCCATCCCATTCTTTTTCGTGATTAACACTGTGTGATTTTTCTGTGAGTAGAATTCTATAAGATTTACGACTTAAGGAATTAAAACTGCTGGTGGTGAAGTCGAAACTATTCCAGTTCATGTTCCATGCATCTCCAACTGAAAAGTTAGCTTCTGCGCCGAGTTTGAAATAGCCATAATCAGCAAAGTTTTCTTCGGGTGGCAGGAGGTACAATCTGTCAATTCAGTATTTTTAGAATTTTTGCAAACATTTAAATCTAGTCATTTTAACACTAACTTTCTCAGATCGATTAATAAAACTATATTTTGTCATGCCTAGCGGAAATGCATTATGGGGCCGGCTATAGTACATTTTGGCAAAAATTATTTAAAGCCCTTTTCCGATGTATTTATTCATAAAAATGATCAAAAAACGGTCCTGAGTGGATTTTTGGACCGTTGGCGGAGCCACGCCCCTTTTTGGCAAAATTTCTAAGCACTATTTGAGCGTTTTGATTCAAGGAATCGATATTAAATCTTGAGTAGAGCTTACATAAAAAAATTGGAGTTAAAATCTTTATTTTAATAAGAGTTATAGCGAAAAAACCACAAAAAGTTGCGATTTCTTGCCATTTTTGACCGCGCCCTGAGTGAAAAGGGGCAATTATCGCACGGGTTTCTTTTTCGGAGTTGTTTCCTGACCATTAGGACCAACTTTTCTGCATGTCAGGTTGGTGCGATATTTGCCCCTTTTCGCTCAAGGCGCCCCCTTTTGCGGTCAAAAATGGCCCTTAATCGCTATTTTTTGTGGTTTTTTCGCTATAACTCTTATTAAAATAAAGATTTTAACTCCAATTTTTTTATGTAAGCTCTACTCAAGATTTAATATCGATTCCTTGAATCAAAACGCTCAAATAGTGCTTAGAAATTTTGCCAAAAAGGGGCGTGGCTCCGCCAACGGTCCAAAAATCCACTCAGGACCGTTTTTTGATCATTTTTATGAATAAATACATCGGAAAAAGGCTTTAAATAATTTTGGCTAAAATGTACTATAGCCGGCCCCATTGTGAAATGGCAGGATTTACTATTGAATGTCTTAGCCCCAATTAATTAACCATAGTTGATTCGAGGCCGATCACGTGACACAGATTTTTGGCTGTGTTTTAAACTTGTTTTTGGGCTTTACTTTTTCAAGCATGTCTTCAAAATTACATTTGTATTTAATATTAGAAGTGTTATGTGCAATAACAATTTTAAAGACTTGTAGAAAAAGTAAAACTAGCAAAATATTTTTAAAACGAAACAAAAAATCCCCGTCAGCTGGGATTTAAACCAGCTGAGCTGGATCATGTTTTTTTTTCAAATGTCAGACTTCAAAGCAAAAGTGTTTATTATTTCATTTATTTTCATCATTCCAAAAGATTGGGACTAAAAGTAGATTACATGCAACAGTATTCTCTCAAAGAGAACCATTTCGAACTATATTTAAATCTGTACAGGAGTTGAAGACATATTCTAACCTGGCCTCGCAAGTCCATCTTGCTCTTGATGACATGTCAACATTTTCTAATTTCCAAGGACAGTTAGTGATATTAATGTGTGTGGAAAGGCTCTGTTCATATAACACCCAACAGTAAAATATATTATACATCTGTATATTTAATCTACGTCTTAATGGTTGTTTAAATAAAATTAAGTTGAAGCGGGTTAGAATTGTTGGAATTTCTAGAGGAACAAAATCAATTCCTTGGTAGTTTATTATTTGAACCAGACATCCTTTAAATGGATCTAGATACATATTTAGATTCCTGATTTTCAAATCCCTGTATTCTTCTTTCGATGGAAGTTCAGTCTGAAAACGGTACACTGGTTTCTCTGCGTCATAGTATCTACTATTACTATTTTGAGCATTAAATTCTTGAATAATCGTCACAATGAACAAAGTACAAATAAATTTCAATGGTTTAAAAAGTCTTGAATATTCCATAGTTAGTTAATCATTTAAATCCTTGTTACACAATTGATATAAAATACACTACAATGCGCTAAGAAAAGGTTCTTTATTTGTATAAAACGGTAGGTGTTATTACAAAAAACTCTCATTTCTGTCTGTTTGTTTAAAGTCATTCTGAAAAACCAAAACAAAACTGATTTTTGAGAAATAATAAAAGCCCTTTGTTTCTTTTAGTGGTGAACAAAGGAGCCAAGTAGCTAAATATACAGACTGCTACTCTTTTTCATAAGCTTAAAAATCGGTTCGGGTTTTCTTCACCTGTAAGAGCAATGGTTAAAGTCATGTGCAAATTCGACCTTTTGACTGTTCATCTGAAAATGTCAAATCGATAAACAACTAAATATTTTAGTACCAGAGCAATACTAAATGCTAGAAGCTTTCGATTTGGATAATTTCACTTTATACAATTGTTTAAGCATATGTGACAGTACAATTGAAAAGGGTCATATAGTAAAGGGTTAATATAGTATGTTTTTATTGACCATTTCTCATGAGCTAAAGTTTACAATACTTTCCTCTATTTCTTTTGTACAGTCACATTTTCTTAGACAAGTAAGGAACATTTGAGTTATTGCTATTGCATGTTCATAGAACCGAAAGCCAGAAGGTAGAATAGTTTATCACGAGAATAAAAGTAAAAGTTAATTAAACAGTTTCTGCGCAAAAGTGTGAATTTAGTATTGTATTTCGAATTACAATGCTATGCTTAGGGTTGAAAAATAATATTAAATATCACGTATAATATTAGTTTTTTTCTTCTTTTGTGGTCAAGTGTTACCAGTTGAAAATACTTTTAAGGATGAATTTATTATTTGCAGTCACATTTATAAGCTACAAAAATAAAAACAGTTATTGACAGCTTAACGCCAGTTGATATTCTATCAGAAATTTTAACTAGCATTTAGGATTAAGAGATTAGAGACACTCTGAGAATTTTTCTAAAAGGAAATCTGAAGGCAAAGGTTATTTTTACCTACGATTTCCTTTTAACCCTTTCAGCCAGTTCATACTGCATGAATGAGTAGAATAGAATAGACGGCAAGATGCACTATAACCAAGCAGGGTAAAAATATCTTTGACAATGTTTTTTTAATGTATAACGGGCAAAGAGCATCATTTTTTTCAGTCACACAAGAATAAGAAAGTGAGCAAGGAAGTTGGTCTTCTTAGAACATAAATTTCTATTTAAACATTTATATTATTACAATTAATACTGAGATACGTACATAAATATTACTATCACAAAGAAGGATAACAAGATTTGATTACTTTAGAAAAGTTTAAATTAAGTTGGTAATCTCAGTTTTTTACAAGAAATTGAGGTGAATTTGTTTTGAATATTAACTTTTAAACGTTGTTATTAAGAAAACTGTTAACTGTTCTTTTAGTTAGAATGGAGCTATGTATTTATTTATGTAATATTTTTATTGTGCTATTCATGGTTTAATTAAAATACTTAAACTTAACCCATGTTTTTTATTTGTATTTATTACAGAAATGGCTTCAGAATTCAATGAGATGGTGTCTAAAAGTTTCAGTCTTCTGCAGAATGAATCCCCCATTCCTTCTCCTTTTATTTCGTTTAATCCAGAGGTAAAAACACTAATATCTTTTAATTTAAGGTTCTATTGGATGGGCGTTTTAGAGAGCTCACATGACATACACAGTCAGTCGATTTGGATTCGCTGGCTGTGTTTTTCAGGTGACATATCTTGCAGGGAATTTCATATATATGAAATTCCCTACGAAAAGACGCGAGAATTAGTCTTTTGCTAAAAAACCTCATGTAATGAGTAATTAGAAAATCCCAAACCCGATCAATTCTGCCAAAAAGAATCAAAAGTTCATTTTTATTTTTTTGAAAAATTTCATATTTTTTTCTTTAAATATTTGGGCTTTTTCTAGTTTCTAAAAAAAATTCTTCCCTGTGAAATTAATTTTTCCATCAATTTTTTATTAATTTTACAGTGAAGGGATTTTTTTATAAACTAGAAAAAACCCAAATATGTAAAGAAAAAAATATGGAATTTTTCAAAAAAATAAAAATTAACTTTTATTTTTTTTTGGCAGAATTGATCGGGTTACAAGATTAACATGTATTCCTTATGGCAATAAGAATGGGGAGGGGCATGAACGCGTCATCCAAAAGAACCTTAATTCAATTTTAAAAATTGTTGTATTTCTTTTAACAAATAATACATTTAAAAATTCTGCTAATTTCACAGATCTGGGGATTCATCCTAAATAAGCTCAAACAAAAAGATGCCCTCAACCTACGACTTGTGAATAAAGATTTCAAAACGAAGGTAGACAATCTCTACGAGAATTGGATCATATCTCTTGATGAAGCATCTCCCTACCTAGACATGATTCTCGACCTTCACATCAAAGAATTAAAAGTTGTGAGCCTTTTAAATCCTGTTCCCAACCGATCTACAGGGATCATATTTAAGTTTCCGATTATGAAAATTACTGTTAAAAGCTGCAATATCTCGGCACAACATCTGCACTTTTTGTTACAGTCCACAAAATTAAAATGTCTTTCCATTTCCTTAAAGGATTCAGTTTTACCCAGGCTATTTTTGGAGAACTTTGATCCCAAAATTGGCTACGATTTTCCAGAACTTGAAAATTTATTTGTTATGTTATCAGAAAAATCAGAACCGTCCGGTTTAAATTTATCTGAAGGTAACTTCTACGAAAGATTGTTGAACCGGAGTAGAATGCCCAAGTTGAAGAGATTTGAGGTTCATTGGGATAGTTACAAAACTAAATTCAACGAGGAATCAGGTCAGAGACTGATATTCTCACTAATTTCTTTTCTGAGTAGACATGGCCACACCTTAACAGAATTTGGTGGTAATGACTATAATTATGGTAATCGTTTAAAAGCCACTAGTTTAACATTCGATTTCCAAAACTGTGCTGCTTTGAAGTCTTTTCAAAATTCTTCATTGTCTGAACCTAAAATATTAGGAGATATTTGGAGACATTTGATTCAAATCCAATCAAAACTCATTGATATTTATCTTGGTTACTCGTTGATTGTCTCAGATAGAATATGTGCTAAAATATGCGCAAATAATTTCAAAACCCTGACAAAAATTAATGTTGTAAATTTAAGAATTGAGGGAAACAGAGGAGGGCGATTTGACATGTCGATTTTTAGCCAGTGTGCTAATCTCAAGAATTTGAGTCTTGCAAAGTGGTGTCCAGAAATTGAAATTGAACTTTGTAATTTGTCCACTTGTCTACAGTTAGAACGACTGTTTACAGAGTTTTTGATAATTTCTTGTGAAGAAATTTCGAAATTTTTAAAGAATTCTCAGTGCATATTACGGTTTGAGATTGGTGCAGCCAAAAAAGCTGAGGAATATGGAGTAAATTTATCAATTCTTAAAGAGATTTTGAATCACAGTTCTTTAACTTTTACTGAGCTTAGAAAGTCAATTATAGTACCGACGATTGCAGAAGAGATTGCGGAGTTGAGGCAGATATGTTTGAATGTGGAATGTAAAGATGAGACTTTTGAACAGTTTAAAGTGAAGAAAATTACAGATTCGACATGGGGACATGATCCTAGGTTCACTTGATTATTTAATAGTCACCCAACCTAATTGTATTTACAAAAAAAATTTACATTTACTTATACTTCATATTATTTTTGATTGGTAAAGTCTATTTAGAAAATAATAATAAACAAAGTTTGAATTGCGTAGAAGAAATAATCTTGTGGTCTAATTTAAGGCAATTTATTATTTTTATAAGCGTTTAGCAAACTTAGATGGTCAATAAATGTGAAAATCTGACTTAATAGCTGCATTTCCTCTTATGGATTTAATGGATTATGACAAGTAATGTAATTAAAGTTTAAAACCACAAAAGATTTTCAAAAATTATAATTAAAAAAAATACACTTAAAACCTAATTAAAGAAAGAACAGAGTAAAAAACTCAGTGTTTTGATGTTTTAACTGTAAAACCCATAAATCACACAAAATCACAAGTTTCCACCTGAATTTTAGTTGCTCGTTGATTTCTTTTAAATCCCACTGTGACATCCAAGATGGAAAATTTCAAACGACCAAAGTTAAAAATAATTTTGTGAACATTATTTTTTTGTTAAGTGTTAATTCTTTATCGTGTTTTTTTTACTGATTAAGTTTTATATTTTCTGTATGATAAGTTAAACTATCTTAAATTTACTAAATAAGATATATATATTGTAATCATTTTTAAATTACGAGTTTATTCGTTTTGTACGTTAGCTAAATATACAATCTTATAATTGAATACAATAAACGATTAAATGTATTTTGTTAATCATTCAAAAACTGGTTCTTATACCTGAGAACAACAACTTTGATAAAAAACGGACTTGAAATTATCAAGGATTGACTCATAATATTCAACGCTTTTAATATGATATAAAAATATGTATTGATAAAATTAAAATGCTTATAATTAATTAAAGAGTTAAACTGATAAAGAATAATTCTATTTTATTTCAGTTTAATCTGATCTCAAATTATAGCTCAAAATAAACTTGATTGATATCTTAGTTATTGTATTTTATTAAATTATCTTCTAGCTAAACTTTCTGCGTAAAATAAAATCACATTTGTTACATATTTTTAATTTGAAACTATCAACCACACATTTATCTTTATATGCATATCATCAATTATATTTATTTGGTTTTACAAATCTATCTAAACTTAATAATTATTCGTAAAACAAGCAAATTCAAAATAAACATAATGAAGAAATTCATTAATTACAAAAACTGAATTTAAGTATATAATCAATGAATCATTTTGTAGTTTGGTTAATTTTATCAAATACAGTAAACAAACGATGTTCTGCAGTGGTTGAATTACAGTATTCAGAAATAGAGAGCGTTGCCAGATCTGTAATCCAAACAACAGATTTTAAGAAACACATTTTAATCCAAATTTTTGTTAATTCATTCATATTTCCACTTACCCTTTAGTTCAGAAATAAATGGTAAAAAATTCAAAACTTCATCAACTTTTGTCAAATCAACGAGTTTTTCTTTATCCGTATCAATCTGCATTTTCAGATGCTTTAGTTGCGGCCAAACTTCAACTATGGTTTTGATATGTCTTACACTTGGGTGGCACAATGTCAAGTATTTAACAGAAGGAAACATTCTGCCTAAACTTGTGAATGCATTCTCCCGACATTGTTCTTGATCGCCAAAATTAACCACGAGCTTGGTTACAGTTGAAGAGAAAAAACCTTCTGAAAATGCGTCAGTCATGAGCCAATCAACTTCGATGTTAACTTGAACGAGATTTGGGAAATCTTGAAGAGCATTATTGCTTCTTGGGAAGAATGGATAGATGTTAAGATTGACGGATAAATGTGTAAGAGCTTTCAGGTTCTTTAACCTTAATGGGGTGAAATAAACATTGCAGCGCATAAACGTTGTTTGATGTGTATAACAATTTTTCTTCTTTCGGTCATACTGTGAATCTGAATAAACTCTATTTGATGGCTCAAATCTCCTTTCTACTTCCAATTTTTTCAGACTTTTCCCCTGAGTGCTTAGAAATTCACTAAGATCCCCGACATTTATCTCGTTATCAAATTTTGTGACGCAAAACTCCTCAATTAACATTCCTTGTGTTAATGCTGTTTTATGAAGATACTGAAACGCTGATTTTGGAAGAGTATCCAAACTAAGTAAGAAAAAAATATTTAATTAAAATTAAGCTTAATGTTTGGTATGATATAGAGCTTAAAGTATTACTGGAATTTGGTGATGTGGGTCAACCTTCCGGCAATCATTAGACGTTTAAAAACGTTGGCCCCAACCGCCTCTGTACTATAATTATTGTGAGAATTTGATCGAATTTCAAGTCTGTTGATATTCGGTGTGTATTTAAAAAATGTTGGGAACAGCCCGTCATTGTCGTTTGAATCGAGCTGAAAATATAAATTTCAAACACGATGATAGCATTATCATATGAATCTTGTCCAATCCACTAGGAAAATAATGGTAAATACAGAAATATGTGGCTGTCCAACTAAAAAGGGGGATTCTCGGACTCATCGTAGAAAAAATACATTGGCAAAATACAAAATAGTTTTTTGTATTTTGACCGCTTCAGTCTAAAACTATTTTGTATTTTGCCGATTTTGGAAAAGTATTTTGTATTTTGTGTTTTGTCAATTTGGCTGAAAGTATTTTGTATTTTGGGTTCTACTCACCGTGTATTCTATGTCCGTAAGTTTGGAAAATACAATTGGAAAAAGTGTGTCCTCATGCATATCTGCTTTTTTGTGTTTTTTAATTTTCTTATATGGCCTGCTTCTTGGATATGTGTCATCTAGGTGCAAATACTCTAGATTTGGTAAATACCGGCTGAGCGGTTCTGTAAAATCTTCCATCGCTATGGTCAACTCTTTCACTGACGAGCCACAGACTTTGAACAGCATTTCAATATCCGAAATGGTGTGGTTACGAAAATTTAAAATGTAGCAAGAATAGGGGATAACTTTGCTGGCTTTTATCATCTTATTGAATTTTGGTAGATTGTAAAGATTATTATGACAATCCTCGAAGTTCACTGTTAGACCGTGGTATTTGGCAATTTGGTTATTCCATTCAGAACTAACGCTTCTACACTTTACAAGGTCCGTTATAGAAAGGTAGGCAAATATATTTTTCAGAATCTGAAAAAGGTCGGGAATTAGAAATTTTATTAATGAATTCTGCACATTATGCATAAATATCAGAAGCTGGATTAATATTGACTATAAACAACCGAAGTAGTTTCACTTTAAAGTAAAAACACTTTTATATGACATTTTAGAAAATCCATGTCTCCAAAAATGTGGCTAAACATTTGAATAAAATGACAAGCTACAAAATTCAACGTTTGAAGCTCATCAAAGATTATTTTTTGTCTGGTTTTGTTAGTTATCGTTCGAATCTATGGTTTTTTTGCAACAAACATAATCAGTACAATAATCTGCAATGAACTGCTTGAGGTTTTTAAACAACAAACAAAGCAATTAAATTGTTTTTATCTCTTTCCATCCTTGACTTAATATTGATTGTGACATTTTAAGTTACGGGAACAAGGCAAATTAGTTTTAAAAAACTTTAAAACGTTATTAAACCGATAGGAGATAGGAGAGAATATGTAAACTCGCTAAACTGGTTACTGTTGACATATAACTTTGGCTAAGGTGTCTTGTATTAGATTTAATAGTGTAGTTTATTCTACAGGCTGGTCTTGAACACTCACTGTTGTATTCCTTTAACTAATACGTTTGAGTATAAATAAATCTATTATTATTATTATTATATGGGTCGGTAATATCCAAATATCCAAGCTCTGATGTTATTATTTAATTGTGGTATTTACCGAATGGTCAAGGCAGCAGATAGGAGAAGGTTTAAAATCCTCTGAAATGTCCATAAGTGGTAGTGGTGAATTTGAACTTTGCACAGGCTAAAATTGTGGTAAAAAAAGTATAATTTAAATTGAGGAAAAAAATATTTTAATCAATGTATCTCATAAGAGGTGGACAAAATATTTGTTCATAGTTCATAAAAGTATTTTGCGGAAAGTATATTTTTGCCAACTGTGTTGCTAAAATTATATTTTGTAAAAATCACCTCATCATCACCAAAAGTTGCTTCCTCGGCTTCAGAGTCACTTAACATTTCACATTTAACTTCCATATGAGAGTCATTTGAACTCTCGTCACTTTCTTCGGTATCTTCTGAGCTTTCTTCATCCGAAGAAGTACCTGCAAAAACATTAAATTTCACATTTTTGAGTGGGCAATTTTATCCTTTCAACCTTCGTTAAAAATTGTTTACCGCACTAGAATTGAATTGAATTATCTTTATTAAAATGTCTTTACCAGTTCGGTTTACATAGCGATTTCTAACACAAAAATCAAATTCAGATAATTTATGATCTCCAAAGTGGTGATCCAAAATTCCTTGACAACCCGTCTTAAACAGGTTACGACAAATGGAGATGTTTTTCAAAATAACAACTTTCGAATCTCTGTGGGCCCAGGGCCCACACGTAGTAAAATTTCGTAGTAAAATTGAGCTCCATTCATAAATCCATAGAGATTTTATGAATGAAACTCGAATTCGCAATAGTGCAAATTCTAATTCGCACTACAACTTTCGCAATTTTTTTGCAGTTCATTGACTTTTGCTCGCATCATATGACTTTACGAATGATAAATACTGCCTGGATAATTAATGCCATTTTCTTTCAATTATTATTCTGATTGTTTATGAGATTTTCATTTGTCATTAAAATTTGTTAAAATTATACTAAAAATGGTTAAAAAATGTTGCATTGTTGGGTGTAAACTCCAAAAAAACGGTTCTTCAGTTAAGTATCACAGGCTTCCAATAACAAATCGACCCTTATTGCAATC
>JAQGBQ010000470.1:0-21363 GCA_034698485.1 Vertagopus arboreus | reverse complement strand
TATCTATGATACTTAAACAGCCATAAGCTTGGAAGAAAATCACGCAGCTCTAGAGTTAACCCAGTAGCAGTAAAAGTATGGCCATCAAAATGGGATATGACAAATGTAGGTTGTAAGTTTTAATGTATCCGGATCTCAGTCATCTCTTACAATTCCACGATTCGGTTTCCAAAATGAACCGGCCTAGGGCATATGTACCAGGTACTGCCAGAGAGAACGAACGGCTTACTTTTTATAATCTTCATGTTATAATGTAAAAATTGGAGAAAAGTAAGAAAACCCTTCTGGAGCTGTGAGAGACTTTATTATTATTCTGACAGGCGAGGACTGAAATCAGAAAATGGATTGCAGAATCCTTTTTCAGAGCAATTTTTCTTAATATAAGAACAGGTCGATGGGAGTTGCTTTGTTGTTTACTGTAGGATTGCGTTTTGACATGTTGACATTTATTGCACCCAAAGAAGAGTACGAAAAAACATGGGAGATTACATCTAATCCATCTTTCCCTTGAAATCCTACACTTTCATGAGAACCTGGACTCGGACAAACGCCAGAGAGAGCTCACTCGCTGTACAAGTACCTACCATAATACAAATATAACATATTATTGTTACAACCAAAACACTATACATATAGAAAGAGAAAGCGAGAGCTCTTGTGCCAGAGGCCAGAAGACTCCCAGTCTTTCTCTTCAGACTTTCACTGAGAAAATCCTAAGAATTTCCTTCTCGCTCGGGCTTACATTAGCAAGAGATTAGAGCCTGACTTAAAGAAAGCCTTTTTCTCTGCCCATCCTACGCTCTAAATCAAAGTACCATAGGATTTTTAAACTCACGACTCAGGACTATATAGAATGCACCGCAATTTGCTATGTATTATGTCCATTATAGGTACAGGATCAACTAGGAGAGCAACTGGGCTATCAAATAGCCACGTTTTAATTGATAAACATCAGCAATCTAAGTGAAATTGACTAGGACTAAATGATCCCAAAGAAGAAAAAGAAAGTGAATGGGAGGGAGGCTGGACCAGTTGGGAAACTAGAAGCACATAAATCACTCATTTGCTCTTATCGATAAACCATAAAACCTTAACAGATGGAATAACCAACTACTACCGTTGTACATTTTTTTCTCCTCCAACTACTGTCAGTTTGGTTAGTCGAATCAGTGCAGGCTCGTTATTCATTTGTAGGGTCATAAAAAAGAGAAAATGAATAAGGCGTTCTCTTACAAGGCAGTTCTTTGAAGAATCTGGATGAAATTCGTTTAAAAGTAAAAATATCCCATTATCAACGAACTCATAGAAGCTTTTGTGGCAATTACAGGAACAGACTGATTTCTTTTTCTCTTATATGTTGAACGACCTTTGTAGGGCTTTGAAGTAGAAGAAGTGCAGACAGACAAAAATAATACCCAAGCCTTTATTTCTCTTTCCTTTGTACAAGGATATTCATAGGATCAATCAAATGTAGTCATTAAATGAGACTGTGCTCGTAATTGAAGAAAATGAGACATGATATCTCTGCTAATTTGACGGGGAGCCAATTTAATCTCTCACATCAAAAGTGGATTCAATTAACCCTCTTTCCGTTATTAGTTGAAATATGCAATACAAGCTCGTTACATGGCCTATCCCGGATTATATCATTTATGAGTGACAAGTTTCTGTTGTTCGTATAGATATTCGCTAGCATCCTACAAAAGAACGTAAACTCATAAAGTATTTTTATGATGCTGCAATTTTTAACAGCTAGTTTCACTTTGTTTAGCTTGAAAGCTTATATGTGTATGCTTGCATTCATTTCCTATTTAATTTTCATTTGTTTTTTTTATAGAATTTTTAGATTTTTGGTTAGTAAGTCGAAGTAGGACAATGTATAGGATGATGTATTTGTCATGTTGAAGAGTTAACATACCTCACGACAGAGAGCAACACGCCCACAGACAGTGACCCTTGCCAACTTCCGAAATTTCACATCTGACAATCCATCTCGTCCAAACGCAAAGGTCCCTCGATATCCAAGTGTGATGTAGCCTGATGGACGAGTCTCACCTGCTTAAGACACAAAAAAAGGATTGTAATTTGACGACACTTTCTTTGAAAATTTCATAAAAACAAAAAACGTTAGAAATGTCTATACGTAATACCATACTATACTAAAATATCCAAAACAAAGACGCATGCTTTCATTCAACCTAAGCATGGTAGCAAAAATAAATGTTCTATCTTGACGCAACAAAACCTTAGGGGTTCCCTCCTAAGATTACTCTACAACTTTCTCTAAAATAAAATACGCGATGAACTGTAATAATCCGTAGACGTTAATTGTCATGAGTTTCTATATGGTCCTCACAGTCTTATTATCAAATTTTCCTACTTTCCTTTCGGGTTGACCTATATTATAATAATAATAATACTACTACTACTAAATATTGCGTTATGGTGATAATCATAGTACGAAATTCCACACTTCTCTGCTTCTCATAATTCCAAACGTCCTCAGCTTGAAATTGTACACCCCCTGGGTGGAATATGCAATTTATCACTTAACTAGTATATGACTATAGCTACCTGGTCATTAAAACGAGTTACACATAAAATGGTGAACCAAACTCTAGCATAACTCAACCTGTTAATTCAAGATACGAGTACATTTTCGGATTTTTAAGCTTGTTTTGTAAACAAGAAATTTCCACACAACATAATATTCAACCACTACGAATGCTAATATTATATTGAAACTTTTATGGAATGATGTATGTATAGTAGAATTCATCTGTGTCAAAGGTTACATTTTAGGGAGCTGTTCAGCGATCCGTGTCTAACGGAACCAAAGTCAATCTGACCAGCACTTTGAGTATTTTCATAGAAAGTATTGTTCAATGGAACTTTTTCCCTTAGTGAGTTTCTGGACGTGAAAAAATATTGAGTTGACTACACCCAGACGAGGCTGAGATGAAAGTACGAAAACTCATATTTCCATCCAATGTTATACAGCGAATATTGGTTTGACTTGAGGAAAAGAAGAAAAAGTAAAAAGTAAAAAAAAAAAAAAGTTTATTCTTACCCTCGAGAGACCGAAGAAGTCCTTCTAACTGAAAAAATTCTGCTTCAGCCCGAAGGCGAGCCTTTTCATGGAAATTTTCCGGCAGAACAATATTTTGATTTCTTAGATAATCAAGAATATAGCGAAATAATACTCCATCTCGGTCAATGAAGACTTTTCCTTTCGCATCTTTGGCAATCCCCTCAACACCTAAAATATTTTCAAAACAAACACTTGTTTTAGAGTCACATTTTATTTTATACATAACTTATATAGTATGTATTGAACGAGTGTGTTAGGTATATGTAGTAGGTATACATATATTATAGTAATATATATCATTAATTAAAGACGGCGATATTTATATTTCGAAAAGCCGCAAATCTGTTTTGTTAGATACGGCTGAGATAAGACAACGATACATTTAGTGCCTTATTCAACAAATATTTTAGGAATATGCAGAAATTTATTAATGTTCGAGTTCTTTAGTGAAAGTAGAATAACGAATCAAAATAAATTCCCTTCCAATAAGATATGATCTATTCATATATGTAAATCATGTAATTAATTATATTGGAATGCTAAAAAGGGTTCTGGTGTAGTATCAGAATTAAACAATCAAAAACGTTCTTTTCGGTCAAAGGTATGCAGTCTAAAGAAGTAAAAAGTTTTAGAGTTGTTTTTAAAAGGTCCATTTTCATTAAATGTATCTTTTATTTATGCGTAGTTCATTGAAAAACACTTCCTGTCCACTGGGAATATGTAATAGTAGTCTTTTTACTTTATGTAAGTTTGAATTCATAATCCAAGATGATACCAGTGGCTCATGCAACACCCGATGAAAGTGCTAACGCCAGACTTCGGAGGTTATAATTCTTTTAAATTCCATAGAAAAGGTTTCAAAAGCAGGTAGAGAAGAAAGGGCCAAGGTCTGTTCATCTCTGTTCTATAAGGCTTTCCAAATACCCACTTTCTTTATGTAAATACTAAAGTACGTCTACATTTCAGAACACTCAAGCATGTAAAATTCATTCGTTCCGCTCTTCCTCTGGCTTCTTTGAAATTTCCTTTGCTCTGAATTTTCCTCAGTTCATGCCCATCTTTTTTCACTTGTTTGGAGCCAGTCGAATTACAATTTATGTAACCATCCTTTTGCCTTTTGCGTTCATGCGTTTCAAGGACCTTGTCCGATTTTTTGGAATTCCAACCTTACAGAGAATACCAAACCCAAATACAACCTGCGTCTCATTTCTATGGATGAATTTTCTCAAAGTCAATAGGTTTTTTTCTCAGGGAGAATGAAAAAAGAAGAGAGACTAAGTATCGTTAAGGAAATATTAAGAAGAAGGGTTAAAAGGATATTGTACTAGACAATAATTCAAATGATGATGATGAAGATCATAAAATTCGGGTAGACTAAATCTCTGCCAGTGATTCATAGTGTTGTGATTTTAATGGGTATCTCAACGATCAATGCAAGTTAAAGGCTGGGAAGGCTCCTTTGATAGGAAAACGTCAAAAGCCGACAAGTGAAAGCAGTTGAAATGGTAGCCAAAATAAATAAATTTTTCCGAAAGTGCTTTTATACATGAGAATAAATGCAGATGTAATGGTAAAAGCTAGCCAACTTCTAGCGAATCATCCTGACAGGATTCAATTCGAAAATAAAACGAGGTTTATTCATCTTTAAACTTTACCTTTTAAATGAACCATTCAAAGTGTTTTTGTGGGCCGAAGTAGTACCCCAAAATTTACTCGCCTGGCTGAGTTTCCTTTCGTATAGTATATTCAGTTTTCCTATTTGTGTGTACGATATCAAACAAAGTTGGACCAATGGGAAAGAAAGATATCATTCGTGAATGGAGAAAGGATTCGCAAAAATAAATAAATAAAACAGTAACTGAGTAAAAGAGGTAGGTCGAGGGAAATAATGCATGCTCCCACTGAATTTAGCAAACTTACATACAGAGTCCCGGGTTTGCATTCCAAATAAATAGAGCTGACACTCAAATGCATGTTAAACGGCGGATTCGACCACATTGACACACATTGTTATGAGCATTCAATACGTTACACAGAAGAGAACTGCTACTTCTCTAGCCCTGTAGTATTTTTGCACAGGATATTAGAGAAGAACGGAGATAGATGCCTTGTGTGTTACAAACGAAGGTTTCATTTTCAAGAGGCAGGCGAACAATGCAATGGTGTAGAGAGGTCTGTACAAGTTTTGTAATAGTATAGAAATGGTTTGCAATAAATTGTCTGTGAGAGATGTGCAAATATATAAAGCAATGAGATTGTGAATTGTTGGCTGTTGCTCACCCTGCCTCTCTCTTCGTCCTGTTTGCATTTATGCTCATCCGAATCCCACTTCCATTGAGCATGATATGTTTGCAAGTTCTCTGCACCACACATCTTTTTATTTCTGGCCTAGCAGACGCGATCAGAAATCTATATCTACCTCGGCGCTGGAAGTGAAAGCACTCCCATAGCACTTACACAAGTTCTGGAGCTGGATTTATTATAAGGTATTACACCATAACTTCTTGAGCATTTCTCCTTTCCATCCGGTGTGTTTTATGGAATATGAAATCATAGCGGCATGTATGTACATATATAGTAATAATATGTATGATTTTTCCATAAAACGGAACTGCCGACAAAGCCCATCACAGTTCCATAGTCCATAACCCACATATATTATATTATAGTACTCGAAACTTTTGGAGTCTTCCGTTCTTTTATAATAATAGCAAGAAGCAGGAGCCGTGTTTTTCTTATTATTTGATTCCAAAGCTAGTGACTAGTGGCACACATAACTAATGCCAATAATTTCCTTTGGAACTTTGAAAAGATAAACTAGGAGGTTACTCTTGAATATAGTCTTAAGTCGTTAGACTGTAAATCAAAGTTTATAAGATAGGACGTATTTTTTCCTCTGCTTTCTATAATGCACTCCTGGGCTACAAACTAATGCTCCTGCATAATCTAGTAGGGGAGCGCTGGAGATAAAAAGGCCATTGTATTAGTCTCTTTTTTTATACCAAGTTTGCAACTCGTTGCATGAAAAGTGAGTTGAAAGGAAGTATATAAACTGAGACGTCGTGTTCTCAGTGTTCCTAGCTGCTACGAGTAAATGATCATGCTTTTCGTCATCGTCACTCACAGAGTACTTTCGCATGCAGTTCACAGCACAACACATATACACACGCAAAAGGATTTCTTGAAGACGCTTATCTCCATATATATATCTGATATAAGAGTCCACCATATGTGCCTTAGTCCATACTCCAGGTCTTCAGACTTCATTCTCTTTAGACACCCTCATTTGCTAGGAAACTGTAAAATATGATCATTTTCCTGCATGGTTTCCCATTTCATTAAGGATTCTCTCTGTGCCACACTCCCATATTACTATTACTTACGACGATATGTTCATAGAAAGTCAAGCTGGCGAGAAAGCGAGCAGGCGGGTATCGATAGGTAGACTATTCTATCCTTTCTCCTTGTCACTGTGGTGATCTTATGTTTAAAATGAATGCATACACTACTACACAAAGTGTTGGCAACCTTAATCTCTAAACTCTATCAATTCATTGTGAGACAATGAACGACTCAAGACCTCCAAGGCTTCCATTTGCACTCTGAAGACTCAAGTGTTCGGATTGCCTATGTTGTGGCTTAGCTCTCCATCCTGATGTGACTTCCCGTAGTAAACCAAAATTAATCCGATTTCTCCCCTCATAACTCGTAATTTATCCCAGCAGATTACGACAAATGTTTCTCCTAGATAGACCATTAAGCTCATGATCTTGGCCTGGCATCTTAAAGCAAGAGTAAATGAGAGAGCAAACTATGTAAAAGGCCCCGCCTGACTTTCCCTTTCATGTCTTACTTTTTCTTCAACACTCCCACCAGTGTCTAATGTACACTATACTTGGCTTAGCTCATAAGAGTACCTAGACTTCACTACTTTACACTAGTTACACTCCGACTATGCATTAGAAAATAATATTTACTACAAGCAGGCAAGTCATTTGTACAGCCTCTGCTATTATTATAGTGCTTGCTGGCACGATTTAATCTTGTATCTTTTATTCACTTCTGAAAATAAGTACAGTGTTAGTATGTATAGAGAGTACGATTAAGGATGAGAGACCCGGTTCACTCCCAGACGAAAAAAAACTGCTTTCTACGCACAACTCTTTCGCCAGTGTACTTTCTATTAGTATACAGAACATTAAACCAGCCTGGGCTTGCATTACAAGAAAGCAAATTAGGAATAGTAAACTTTTAAACACTATAATCGAAAGATGAAATCAAAGAGAAATTCCTCAGTGTAATTATTCGATTCTAGTGCTAGAACTTACAAGCTAAAATTATGTGCCTTTGCGCCTCTGCTTTTTCCATTGGGAAGCATTATTAAGGAACAAGACGTGATAGTAGACACTACTATAAAGTTTTGTACAAATAGTTTTTATATGTATAAATGTACGAAAAATAATCCGCAAGAAGCAAAAAGGAGTCAACCTTAAACAATATGGCTTGAGGGCAATTCAATTTCTAAGTCTGACAAGCCGACGTAAGTCAAGAAAGGAGTGAATTCCCTTGCAAGATGAATGCTAAAAGACATGTAGTCTCCATTATTCATAAAGTAGACGTGCATTCCGACAAATATAATGTAAGTTTCTAATACAATACATACACACTCTCCACTGGGTCCTTCTGTTTTCCTGGGATTTGGAACACAGCTCTTTGCAATACTCTTGATCCTGAAGTTGGAAAGCAGGAATATTATAAGGATGTGTATTTCAAAAGATACCAAGTGGCTGTCTATTACAAATAATAGTTGGTGACTTTCTTCTTTTCTACCTACATACAAGATAGAATGGAAAACAAAGTTGGACTGTTGTATCCGTCTGTGTAACTTTCTCCAACAGAAGCTTTAAGAAACCATTGAGACATAAATTGAAAATGCACATAGACATAATTTCTTGTCCGATGTGACACTGAACTTCGAAATGGAGTGCTCTGAATGCGGTAAGAGTTCAGTGACTGGAGGATATTTTCTTACTTAGTAAATGGAGTAAGGAATTAAAAAGAAGCTCTTAGAGATTAATTTACAAACATTACTTAGGTACAAACATACTTGCTTGTCTAAGAAACTCTAACTACCAGACTTCTTTCTTCCTTTCAAGCCGCAAGGCCTTCACTGGAAGCTGTCACTATTACTTTTAAGTTGTAATGTTGTTGTTTTACAGAAATACAAAAATTGAAATGTCGAGACTTGTTAACCGTTGAAGGAGGGAAAGTCTGTTTGGAATTATTGCAACCGATTTTGCTCTGAAATACAAAATTTTATTTGTAGCTTTTCAAAGGTTCTGTTCATGGTTTACACATTCTATCAGATGTTTGCTGTTTAATACAAGACTTTTCAAATCTATTTCAATGGATAGGTTAACGAAGTAAATGTTAAACTTTGAATATTTGATGACGTTTGTAGCGGTAGATATGTTGTGTGTTTTGTGTGTCGAGTAATAATTTTGAAAGAAACGCTTTTGTATTTTGCGAGTAATTACTCAGACAAAGTCTCAAGAGGAAAGAAGTGCATTAATTATGTTAGCCAGCAATATATTATCATACATATCTGAGTTGTAGTAAGTATTAAAGTGCGATGTGGTTGAACCTGTTATTTCTAGAATGAAGAGAAATGAAAGTAAGGTACGTACCGTTTGTAAACATTTCAGCCAGTTTTCCAGGTTCCTTCTTTACGGTGCTTAATTTTGTGGCATAAATGATTCCACCTACATTCAACTCAACAACTGGGTCGTCCATTTTAATATTTTATTTAATATTTTTTCTTCTTAAATATGTATGAATATGTTCTCGACAAAAAACTCTGCTGTTCGAAAATGATTCAATGTTGTCCAATCTGGCCCAGTTTGATGGGATTTGTATTTTGTGAAAGTACTTTTTCAAACTCTGCAGCTGAACTCGTAATGTTTTTGGGTCAAGTTGTTTTCGTTCTAAGGAAAGAAATACAATCTAAAGCTTCTTAATTAATCGATTTTGGCAACAGTCAATCTCTCTTGGAACAACACGTATTGCTGAATTCACAAAAACAATGGAAAAAGCAGATGCTGGAGATCCCGTTCTCTATAAATGTATACGTATGTATCTATACGTTCTTCACTGTTATTGAAGCTATTGAAAGACTTGCGGAAAGTAATATATTTTACAAGCCGTGTGCACCAGGGAGGATGGCTTTCCCTTTATATATTTTCTAGGTTCCAGTCTTCCGTCGTGTATTAATGTTGGGTCAACCGATGTCTGTACCTAGTCGTCAAAGGATTGAATGAAGCATTTCTATTCAACTCTGAAAGAGAATTGTCTTGTGTTCTGGAAATAAATTTTCTGCTCAAATATAGGCTTCTCACGATCCACTAGCCAGGAGAAGTGTGTAGTAAGGTATCTTCAATCAAATTGAATTGTGTTAAACTGGATTGAAATGAATGAAATATTCAAGAGGAAGTGAGCGCTCTGTTTTGGACGCCTTTGATTCATGCAAAGTGGGAAGGTCTTGTTTTATAATGTGCAGTTGTAGCGTAGGACAAGAGGTCTTGATTTTGTGTCCTCGATGTAATGTCTATGGATCCCAGATACCCAGAAACTTATATTGAGAAAGAAGATGGACACGGCAGGGATATCCAAATCCACTCGTCCGTATTCTCCCTGAAGATCAGTCGAGAGGGTTTGGTTTAGTAGAATCAAATTGATCCCTTCCTTTAGGTTTGGTCAAGTGGCTTGGTTCAACTTGTACTTCTTCAGCTGTCAACTTTTCCAGGATCTTCTGCTTGTTAGGCCGCAGCGCTAATTTTTTGATGGAGATAACACGTAGTGGTTGGATTGGTATTGGATACTTGAGTAACTTTAGAGAGAGCCCAGAAAGTCAGAGCTGACTCATGAGAACTTGAGAATGATGTTGAACGACAAGGTAGCTCCAAGATTCTATTCCACAAAATGATGCAATACCGAAATACCGAATTCACTTTCTTTTACTTCTGGGCAGTTTCAACTAGGTGAAAAAAAACTGGACTTGGTGTCCAATTCTTGGCAGTTACTTGACTCCGTTTATTTTCCTTTCAGATCTTCTTTTCCCACCACCCTTTAGAAATATAAATCAGAAAAAGAGTTTGAAGCCGTCCTTAATTTCATTATAGATTGAGAACCCTAATTTCTCTCAAATAAAAAAACTATTGACTTGGCATTTCAAATAAGAAGGCCGAATAGCATGGAAATATGAAATACACTTTCCAATATAAAAGTGAAGCCCGTGAAGTGAGACTCTCGCTTGGCTTCGTGGTGAAAGAAATGAAAGACGAATCACATCTGTTAGATTTGAGCTCTCGTAAATGCATGTATCAAACATCAATCTCTGCTGGTTCGCTTCCAACGAATGGTGAAACTTGGGCCCTCTTTCTGAACATTACCACTTTCTCTTTACTACTACGTCAATCTATTTTATACACTAACACACTTTCCCTTTAATTTCCTTCCTCTACGGCTTATATGTACGTATCTAAATCTATGGCCTGTAGCAATTGTGGTCGTGGCCGGAATATCGGTGAAATTTATTTCAAAAATCATTAGCTGATGAAAAACAAGAATATTAACTTTGCAGCCTGAATATAGCATTTAAAATCCGGACTTTAAGCTTGATTAATTTTTTTTCTTCAAAATGTAAGCAACCCTTTAATTAAAAAAGATCATTGATTTCAGTCTTATATAATTATCCTTACACTCTCAATCAGTGGTAGATATTCAAGAGTAAAAATCATCTACTGACATGTACAATGTTTACCAATGAGTTGAGATATTATGATATTCGGCGGTATCAGGTGGAGCCGATTTGTCATTCCGGATGAGACGTTGATGCTATACATATATATAAAATATCAGATATTGGAATCTCAGGGAAAAGATTCACTCTGTGTTTAGAGAGGTTTATTCTAAAGTCCTGTGTAAGCTTTTTTCTATAGAATACTAAACCTCAGTTAATCAACTCAAATGAGTAAATGTAAACCAGAACTTTGAAAGTAGATCGAAAAATACTTGTTCTTTATTTCACTCCGTGTTTCTTTTCAGTATTTTCAGTCAATCCATGACAAAGTATTCTTTGTAATCCACTAATGCTACAGATTTTGTACTTTGCTTGTTTCATCTTCACCTCTCTTTCTCTCACACTACCACCCGAACTGCTTTTTCTCAAATTGTGACCTGAATCCTCACCAGACTTTATATCCTTGTTTAGTTCACGTTAAGAAGGAGACAGGAGGACGTGAAAGTTTATTATACGTACCAGAGTTGAATAGAAAGGACAAGCCGGGTGAAAAAAAAATTGAGCCCGAGATATGGACTAAGAAATAGAGGAACAAATCAAGTTTGCTGAGTTTTTTCCTGAGTGCCTTCTTTAACTTAGTTTTTCACTTTAATTTCTTTCAAGTATACATCTTTCCTGTTCCCCAGAGCACAAAAGAGAAAGAAGGAAGGCGGAATCTCCTTGTTCAAAAGATACCAGTTCGTGGGGAAAGTTAGCACATTTATAATATATATCGGTTGAAATGTGAGGATAGCTATACATAGTGACGGAATTAAAGGAACGGATAAAAATGTAAGTGCGAGATAGAAATGGTTCACATGGGATAAATGAACTAGAGGATTACTTTCTCCCATCAGACCCTCCACATTGGTCCAGAGAGAAGCGTCAATGAAGAAAATGAGTCATTAATTAAGATTATTTGGAACTGGAGATTAAAAGAGTGGAGCCGATTTGTCAGACATAAAATAAGCAGCCATAGTTGTTGATTAGCAATGACAAGGTCCGGTAAAGTCTGATATGGAATATTTGCATACTTGTTCTAAATGTGTATATTGTTAATATTAAAGTTAGAAAGTACAAAGTACAATAGGTATGGATGAAGGTTTAGAAACTGCTTAGGACTTTGAAGGCTAATCTTAGAGTGGATTACTGCAAGCATTTGTTCTAAGATATATATTTATATACGTTTCTACTTTATTTCTACTAAACCTATCTCGTATCAGGGTTTTTGTATTTAGGAAATGGGACTTTCACTTACAGATTCCTCGACTAATTTCGTAGTCCAGAGAGAAAGTCACACGAGGTTTGTCACAGCTGATGTATAGAAAGGAGATTGGATTGCGACGAGATCAGATTTCGACTGAGAAATATATTGTTTGAGTCCAGAATTCCAGAGTGGAATTTCTGAGCTGGATATATTAGTATGGTTTTACATAGAGACTCCCACCTGCTGCTACTGGTGCATGGTTCGTTGCTTGTCTTTCTGGTGTGCTTAGACGGTAAGATTAGACTCTTTCGTGTTTCCTCTGATAAAAAACGTGTTTGACTGATTGGGCAGGTAGGGGTAATAATTGGGCACGAAACACGCGATGCAAATGTTAAACAACACTCCGGTCTGGTGAAAGCAGTTAGAGTGTGCAAAAACTAGTTGTCCCTACTACTCTTATTCTTTCCTCGCGTTGGAATCAAAGAGCAGAAAACTTGAGAAAATCTACAAGTGCTGTAGGTGTGTCAATTTGTTCTGTTGTGTACTCAGCAAATATATATTATATCTTAGGGGTGTGTTTGTGTGCGTTTCTCCACCTCAGTTATTTTTACGATGCTTGATGGTGTTGATGATAAATGAACGTCAGTCCAAGTGTTCCACCTTCCCAATTTCACTTAAGCATTTAGCAAATTCTTCGCCCTTCTATTTTTTTTACTACAAAACAACTGCACAAGTGAAGAGTGAAAGATTTTATCAATCTGACTCTACCTTTATGAAACCTCGGTTGTGGGCCATTGCTGATTAGATCTGATGGAGGAATAGGACTGTCAGAGACATGAAAAGGGGTCACAATAGAGTCAGAGAAAATTGAATTTTTTTACCAAGAAAGGTCCTTGCGGTGGGTCTGATGTTGGTGTTGAAGAAGAACATTCAAATATGCTCTAACGTGGCATGGAGAAAGTGTGAGAGAGAGAGTGTGTATTATAATTGTGAGTGATAGGAAACCCGATTGGACTTGTGTGGAAGAACGACGTCGACAAGAAGGGTGATGGTGGTGGTAGCGATGTTGACGAACTGAGGTCCTCAAAGGGAGTGGGAGAATTCCATAGATAGCCCGGGTATTTTCACTCACTTTCTATTTGGAGCAATCCTCCCTTTTCCATCCTTTCTAAAACAAGGTTCCATCCGAATTCAGTCTCTTCGAATTCTCTATCCATCCTCTCTGCTTCCATGCCATTATAGAGTCGGATGATGATGGGAGAAAAGCAGGGTACTTTGAAAGTCTTGTGCATGGACGGATTGGCTCATTCTCTTATGCTCCTACAGACTAGTAGTATGAGAACTGCTTCTGGTCCTGGTGCTCCACTGAGTGCATGGCTAACGGTTTTGTTGGGCTATCGATCTGCCATATGAACCCAAACCAACTCAACTCTAGGCTACTAGACCTAAGAAATGGGAGTTGAAGTACGATACGATAAAGAAGCCCATAGCTTTTACGCATATCTCATGTTCAAGTGGCTGCATGTGCTCAATCTATATACATAATATTATAAAGAAATAATACATGGGAGACTAGTAGTAGTGTGAGTAGCAATATGATCCCGCATATTTCTACATCCGAGCCTCCGCCAGTTTCCTGTAAAGACGAGAGGAACTGATCTCGGAAACTCGGGCGACTCTCATACTTTCACTTTTTTGACTTTCTTAAAGAATGGACGATCTTGGTTCAAATGACGATTCAGCAGCTAGAAAATTGCAATGTAAAATATACACGTTGATATGTGCAGGGACTTGGATAAAATAAAACCTCCGTCCGGAAGGCACAGACCTGCGCTCAAGTGCCACATTGGAGAAAGCAACAGACACACTTTCCCTCACTCAGATCCCTTACTTAGTTTCCCAAACCTTTTTAGACTCGAATATTTTTTCAACAGCTCGAACAGTAGGGGCATTCTCACTCTTCACATATAGAAAGACCAGTGCTTTTTGCAGAAACTTCTGTTCTATCAGACTTACAACAACCATTAGTAGTACCTATACCTTTAAGATACATATATAAACTACATTTGAGATATCTGCAACTGAATTTCTCCAACGAAATCCACCTCGATAGCTTAATGGACGGCTTTGTAGGAAGCGTATTCACACACAAGTGGAAATACATTTTACCCGGACCTTCAATTACAGTTATATAAATAACCTTGTCCGTCGTGGCCAGTCAATTTTTCAAATGGATCAGCAACTATAAAGAGCCTCACCAATATTAAATGATATGATCATGTTCATAATAAAAGACATATGTTTGCGGCTATCCTGGTATGCCATATCCAATAACTTATGGATAATGGAAAGCATAATATAGTTCATGCAATAGGCTCCAGTTCATGCCCCACAGAAGATCGATCCCATCAAGCGTCATTGTGTGGAGCTCTTGCTAATGAAATTTGATCTGACGGTGAAAGGTAACTAACGTGTTTGCGAACACCTGAAGCAAATCTGTGTTGACCACATCCGAACTTGGACTGACAGTTCATAATTGGGAATACCAACTCACAATTATTATTATTATTATAGAAACGATCATATTAACTACATTAGAGAGGTTAGCTTTCTATGTAGAAATAAAATATCTGAGTCTTGCTCTACTTTCTATGAAATTTACGCATAAGTGCATGAAAATTCAAAAAGCTACATGGATTCAGGATAAAGCCTTCAAAGTGGATTGAAAAGAGATATAGATGACATCAATACATACCTACATATATATGTTGGAAGGCAAGTAAGGCCTTTGAGAAAGCTATTTTTGACTCCATTTGTAAACCTGAGTGATACATTACATTGGTGTATAGATTTAAAAGATCAGAAAAAACTTCCAACACCCAACAGCTTTCATTTTTTCAATATTCACTTGAATATTTATTCTTTATCTGCCTGTAACCACATAACAGTTGTAAACGTTAGAGAAGCTTCTTTATTTTTGATACTGGTAGCAGAGATCTAGACAAGCTCTACGATTCTCTCCCTCTCTTATTTTAATATCTTGTAAAAAGCAAAGAGATGGAAATAAATCTACAATAAACTCACGGGCGTGCAAGATCCTTCTCTGATATGGATTATCATTTACTGCGGAGAGGCTTTAGGAGGCTTGGATTTAAATGTGATATTAATTTACGAGGGGAGTAAAGTGATACAGAAACTGAAATCTTAGACAACTTGTCCCAAAGTTTTTAAAACTATTACGCAAGTTAATATGATGAACGAAATTATTTCATGATTTTGACAAGCTAAAAACCTTATGGAGTGGTTAAACATCCATTCATTTAACCCCAGACTGCATGAAAATTAACAAACTTTCAAACAGATTAAGCCATTAGGCCTCCACCACAATTCGAAAACTTTCAAATAGAGTATAGAATATACGGAAAGTATAATTGGATATCATTTCATGAACTTTCACACCTCTCTCAGGCGTTACGTTTAATTAATGTCACTCAGACTCTGTGAAGATATAAGTTCAAAATTTACTATGTCGTACAAGAACTCACACAAAACTTTTCATATTCTTTCCCTCTCTATCTTGAAGATATTATAAGTAGCAGATAGCAAAGTTGAATCCAAAGAAATTTTAGTTTACCATATTTCTCTGGATGATTTTGAGATTAAAAATCTAGAGTTATCGATATAATCAGCAACTGCAGGGTTGTTCAGCTAAAGATTCTCTTCAAGGGGATCATGTATCCAAACAGTAATGAATTGTATCAAAGGAATGACAAGTCCGTAGAAAGTCCACACTTGCTTTATTTTAGTTATGCCATTGGAAATGTACTTTTTGAATACTGCTTTACATTTCTCTAGATATTTGTGAATCTTTTGGAAGTAAAATATAGTAATTAGTAACTCTTTGACAATATAGGATTCTCGATTCTTGATTGTGATTTGCTGAAGGAAATGAGAAATGACTGACACACGGAAATTAAAAGACAGAGTAAATATCAAACGGCATGTTAATCTAAAAATCAACCGTAGTAATTTGCCATTCACTACATTTGAATTGCGTTGTTCTGGAGGAGGAAATTGCAAAAGACAATAATATGTCAGCATTGAATTTGCCAAAAACATGATGCCAAAATAATAGCCACGGACGTAGATACATACATAGATTGAAGAGGAACCAAGAATTGTGTCCCGCAAGAAGGGAATCAAAGAATGTTGGATCTGACTGACTTGGATCGAATAGAATGAATGAGAGTGGGCTTCGGCGCGTGGGGCATTATTACACTGAAAGGAAAGAGCACAAGGAGAAAGTGAAAGGATAGGCAACTTTCACCAGACCAAAATGCCTTCACGGGACAAAAGATCATAAAGAAGTTCAACATTTGTGGGTGCACCCGCCTTGACTTTTAGATACGGAAGGTAAATTCAGCAGACCAACAAGTTTGTCTCGTAATTTATCATTTTTCATGTCAACAGTCATCTATATCATTCATGATCATCAAACCTCGAAAAGACGAGCGTTGTATTATGAAACCTAAAGGCTTTTCCCCATAGCTACTATACAGGAAGCTTTTCAAAGTGATCATCCTTTTTGTGACATGAACACTTCGTAAATCACACGAGTTCTGCTTCTTGACCAAATGGATATATCAAAAAGCTGGAAAACTATTAACCACAATGGTTGATGATGATATGGAATACTCAGGGGTTTCCTTTCTTTCATTTTTTAGACTTTATGGACGCCACGAAAATCATAGAATACTTCCGTTATTCCTTTGTGAGTCTTACAACATTTACTATTGACTATTTTGTTTGCTTGTTTAAAATGCATAATGCTTTATTTTCATTAAAAAGGTTCCTTTGTCTTCAAAACCACAATTGTGCACTTTATTTGTAGTGTTTATAATTTATGGAGTATAAAAAGAGACTTGATCTCTTTTATTAACATCATTAAAAACAGCATTGATCAGTTGTCTTGTCATACGTAAATTTCATTATGTAATTTTATGAAAACATTCTAATTTTTATTAAAGTAGGGGACCAACCGCCCTAAGAAAAAAAGGATAATAGAATGCTAAAAACGATTAAATCTGCAATTAGTCTTGTAACTATCTGGCCGAGTTAATACTCATAATAGTTGGAAATGCTTTCACTGTTCAATACGTTTGCTGAATTTGGACCCAAGTTACAAAAGACAAAAATTGCCGGAACTGAATCAGCAGGATTTTGGTTAGAAAATAGGTTGATCTGAAATAGTCTGCGTTCCCGAGGAAAGGCATGAGAAATTAATTAAACTTCATCAGAACGCACGTACAGCTGTAAACTAATCCAATAGGCATTGACGCAACCTGACCAGCCCATTAGGTGTCTCGTTTACTTCACAGCAAAAAACTCTCTTCTTGACACCATATTCGCGGTCGTGACGATGGAGAAAGCTACAGCTCTCTGATGAAATATGATAGAGTAGAAGAGCCGAGTATGATCTGTGACTCTAACTCTGTAACTCTCCAATTCCAAGTATGATGTTGATGGAACCCACAAAATAAATTGTTTATTGTAAGCCCGTCTTTGAGAAAATTGCTTCTGTAATCTTACTTAGATAAATAATAACTGGGAGGACAATCTCGAAAGACAAACTCAATTTTTCCCCGTCGCTCAAACTCTGAAAAGAGAAAACCTCTTAACTTGCAGAAATGAATGATGGAAAGTTTGGCCGAAACCGGGTTTCAACAGAGACAGAGAAGAAGTACTACAGACGTAGTAATCGTATGTTTCCATCCACTGGACAACAAACTAGAAAAGTCATAAGCGGAAAATGGGCTGACCATTTTTTCTTAGTATTTTCAGTCCTTTCCCCGACAATTTAGAGTACGAGAGTAGACATGGACAAGAAGAGGGTGAAAAATATCAAATAAACTTCTTATACAGCCCAAAGAAACTACTGGCCGAAATTGCTAACTACTTTTAAGAGTTTAGTACGACTTGGCCATTTGTTTGACTCGATACTAAAAAAAATCTAGGGAACCTTACACGTCAAAGTCGATTCAATGCCTGTATATAGAATTCAATACGTATAATGTTCGCTTCATGAGGAAGAAAAACAGACACAGTTCATATATTCTGGAAACCTATTGTCAAAACCAAGTCAACCGAATTTTTCAGAAGATTGAAAAATTTTCCACAAGTCATTTTTTCCTTTTTACTCCAACCAGTTTGGATTTCATAGTCTGATTTCACTTTTATATTTTTTTTTACACTGCATATCTCTGCCAAAACGGATTGTTGGTACACACTGAAGGCTACCCACATTTCAAATATCTAAACATAGAATTTCCTATATGTATGTATTGAATTGTATTAAGAAAGATAAGAAATCTCGGGAAAATTTTATGTTTAAAATAAAATTCTTCTAACTCTCGTCGCAGTTTGAATATAGTAGAAACTGTTCAACAGTACATTAGATTTTAATGCGTTTGGACATAATTTATTTTCGATTAATCCATTAACATATCGAAACCCATACGTAAAGTCCAATGAAAGTCAACTATGACATTTAAACGTAAATTGAGATTGAATAATAGATAGGCCTGTTTAAGTGCTTAATGGGATTGAGAATCAATAGAATGTCTATCACCTGTCAAATTTATTCGTGCAACTTCTGCTCTTTTAGTAGTTGTCCAAATATTTATCAAGTATTTATATAAAAAAATCCGCCCGCTTTTCGATACGTCAATAAATTTTGATCACTCGAGATGGTACTTGAATTCCATATTATAAACATTACAAAGCAATTATATTATATTCTTCTAATAAACAGGCAAAAAATATGTTGTCTCTAAACACTTAACGAATTTGTTCCATATAAATGATCGTACACTCCAAAATGTTTAAAAGTTTTCATTTCAAACCCTTAACTCGTGCATGTGACATTTCAATGATACAAATTTTTCAAAACACTATAATAAAATATTATTTTCTTCGAATAACCCATTTGATTAAAGTCACATATAACCCAACAGATTTTGAAAACAAAACCGCATGTGTCGTTAGTCGGTATCAAAGCAACATTAGCTTTCCCTCGCCAACTAGTCAATCTTAAACTTCTAACAAAATTAAGAAGATGGTAACTATTTACACATGGGATATTTTGTAGGTAAACATTTAAACGCATAGTTTACACATTCATTTACTAATTAAGTATGAAGCAATAGTTTCAGCCCTATTAGCACTCCATTTTTATAGGATTGAAATCAATATCAATTAGATAATTAATAAGAAAATAGATCTAATTAAAAAAATTAAGACAAAGTTACAGGGGCAAATTTCAAAAACATGATGCCTCAACTTAACTACTAAATTGATCCTGGATATTGATTATTCAGGCTAAAGCAACTTTGATTCAGCAGAAATTTCTTTAAGAATATATTCAAAAAGTTTAATAAATGTAACTTGAATGCAATATAGATGAACGATTAAATTGGCATCCGTGTAATACTCACTATTTCAAGAAATGATTCTATTGGAAACATTTAAAAGCGTTACAGTTTAAATTAGATTATTTTCATAATTTGGCTATTTCGATCATATTATCGATACAAGTTTGGTAAAGTTTTTGATGCTGTTCACACTAGGGCGTTGAATTTAATTATTCAGAGTGTGTACAAATGCTTAAATTGTTGATGTTTATTTTACTGCTTTTAAGTAATATTTATTACAGAATGAATTTTAGATTAGCACCTGTTTTCAACCGAGTTGAGAACTATATATCTAATTGTAATAATGAAAGTATATTGCTTTACCAACTACGACACATGCTTGAGTTTAGTCAAACAAACAGATACGTATATAAGAGAGAGGTGGGTTAAAGTGAAAGATAAATATTCATGTCCCGGGCAGATATTATTCCGTTGGAAGGAGAAAGGTTTGGAGAAAGGCTGAGGACTAGAGAGCCATGGGATCGGTCTTTGATTCCACGGAGGCAGTTGAGGATGAAATGAAATCCGATTATTATCTCGAGTAGGTAAGGCAGAGAACGGGTGAACACAAAATGTATTATCTACAAAGAGAAAGGACGGCGGGTTTAGTTTTGTAGACAATTCGTCCGGAAACCGGATAGAGTATAACGAAATGAGAATCCAGATCGACTATGCAGTCTGTAGATGCAACAAGGACGAAACACAAGAAGAGCTAAAAATAATCACACGGCTCTCGTCTACTAAAAAAGCTTCCTTCTGCTCCAGCCAGACTAATTATTATTACCTTCTTTCCCATCAGCTATTCCCATTTCATTCCTCGACTACTACTTATCAAGACGACGTAGAAACCATATTCTATTATTCTACAATATCCCAGCCTTTTAGGATTGTGGATGAGTGCTAAGCCGGTAGTCTATTGTTATTGATATGAGGGATGGCTATTAATAAAAGAGTCTTAAATCTTGTTGAAAACGTGTAACCAATAGTTCCATTCCTTTGAGCTGTACCAAACCCCTTTGTATTTATAATAGACATATCACTTTCAAGATTAATATAACTGTTTTTGATTAAAACGGGAAAATGTTAATGAGACGTCTGAGGAAATATTAAATGAAAGTAGTTCGGATGAGTAGTCATCTCATATTGCTCATGGTCATAGCTTCATTCTGCTTCATTATACATTTGATATTTATTACATCAAGTTTATGTATATTGTCTGTTAAAATCGAAATGCTGCTGTTAACAAAAATGACTCATTTTCATGACTATAAGATTGTACCTTTAGGTGCAAGAAGTAATCAATCAGGAGTCACATTAGTATTTCTTTTCGTTTCCATTTTAAAAAAAACATCCAACTATTCGTGGTATGCAAAGCAAACATGCAAATACTTTCCCACTGGTATTCTTAATATTTAGAAAAACGAGTGTATTAATTAGCAATGTCCTGTCACGATCTCTAACATGGAAGAGTAAGGAAAGATCCTCATAAATAAATTACTTTTTTTGTACTTGTCCAGCGTCCACCATTTTTTTATATCTTACTCGGAATTACTTCTCAGACAATGCCATGTCTGCTGATCGTTCTTTGAAAAGTGTCTTGTATATAAAATATGTATTATATGAAAGGAAAGAATTTGCTGGATGTGGTAGTAGTACGTGTGAGTCTTTTTGTGGTACACAATGCCAAATGGTTACGTTCTTGCAAGACACAACAATGCTTGAGCAAAATAACAAATACACCTGTAGCATAGCATGCAAT
>JAQGBQ010000469.1:0-21374 GCA_034698485.1 Vertagopus arboreus | reverse complement strand
TTTTTATTAGTTTTACGTCAAATCAATGTGTAGTGTGAAAAAGAAGAGGTGGGTTACATTTATTTATGTATTGGATTGGATTGGAGAAGTCCAAAATCCGAATGCAGATAGCAAACCTCGAAATGACACGCCAGTTTGGTCAACTTGACCGCATGCAATAAAACTATACGTTTCAGTCTGCTGTGAAAATATCAAAGCTCTAGTTGAATCAAACCCTACCGCTGAATTTATATCATATCCATCGCAACTTCCATTCAACATCATTTCAAATGCATTAGAAGAATACGCACAACTCAAACTGTAGTCGACGAAAGTGATATTTTAAAAAATTAAACCATACGTAATTAAATCAACGGAAAATGAGTTATCTTTGAGTACTTTTTTTAATTCCCAGAATGGAACTAAATTTTTATTATGAGCAAATGGCTTGTTTATCAACTCTTGCCAATCTGGTGACCTAACTGTTTTAAAATCAAACCAATTATGATTAGTGTTCTTAGATATTTTGTGATTTAGATTCCTTAATAAGTTGTCAATGTGAAATCTATCATGTATTTTTGGCTGTATATTCATTGTAAAAAATGTTCTTGTTTCAGAGTTACAACTTTTGCAGGCCATTTCCAATGACATAATTCCAGTAGATGTTGTATTTGTTTTAAACACCAAGAAATCGGAAAAATGTATTCCCATTTCTACAAATGACATTGCCAAGTTCCATAGAATGTTGCTTACTTTGTTGTTAAACTCTGTTATCAAAACATGGTACATTTTTCGTGTGTACATCATATTTTTAATGCTCCACTTGTCTGGATATATATTCCCCTTAAACCAGTATTCCATTGGTAGTAGAAGACCATATTGCAAATGACTAATTATCTGCGATTCGTTTTTACTGTTTGGGAATCCATTGTTAGGGTATAGGTAGAATTGTGTTTCACATTTTAAATTGTGTATCACAGTTTCTCGTAGATTTATTATCGTTGTATTGGCTGCGACATCTCCGAATGTAATATACTCCAAAGGATAAACAAATATTGCATCTTTAAAATGCTCTATTGGTTCCTCCGGAATGAAACTGTACCGAGATAAAACAACGGGATGTTTGATTGGAACAAAGTCAATCCCTTTGTAGTTAATTATGTGGATGAAGCAATCTTTAAACATATTTAGATGATCACTTAAATCTACAATCTCGTAAGACCAAGAATCACTAAACGAAAGAAGAAATAAAATAAATCCTATTTCCCTTGATGACTTCATCTTTCTTTTGGTTACAAGCTGAGTTGAATAGTTTCTTATGGCTTCTTCGATTAAAATGGGTAAAATGAAAAAGCTCCTAGTCTTTGTGTTACATTTAAAAAGATAAATGATTTAAAGCGATTGCTCCCAAATATCAAGGCAGTTGAGACTAGGCTCAGAAAACATGTTCGTGTTTCAGAAATTATGGTAAACCCGAGCAGACCTGGCCATAATAATTAACTATTGATGTCTTTTCATTTAGTTGAGTAACATTTTTGCCATCTTTCAAACATAAAGAGTAGAAGTTTTGGCCCCTATGTTAGATTTAGTTGTTTAGCAGTAAGTAGCCAAGCCAAGGAATAAAGTCAAGACTGGAAGCTGATAGTTCTACTTTACACTTATTAATATTAACCATTTACAACGATTGCTACCTCTAAGCTAGGCAAAAGAATCCAAAAGATCCAACAAACAGGTTCGTGTTTGAGTCAGATCTATATATTAGTACCCTAAGATATGTATGTATATTTTTTATTTGACTCTGCGATCATTCACCTCCACGTGTCATTACCTCGTATGAATGCATTGTATTTTTCCTCTTATACCTGAATAAATCTACCAAACACCTTCAGTTTGGTTTTGTTAAGCGAAACAACTCCTAGCATCCTCCCTGAGAATATTATTATGCTGACTTGGTGACTCTGCATTCACTGTGCCCGCATCTTCATTTGCCCCATCCGTTGCCTCATTATTCTCTTCCCAGTTCCTTACTTCACGGCTGAGGACAGCCTTTTTCGTTCGTCGGTTGTTCGGGTCTTTTCTTCATTGTCTACCATTGTCTACAATTCGTAAGTAATAAAACCAAGTTAAGGATAGAAATACATTCCACATTGTCTTTCTGTATACGGGTCACGCCCGATTCTCCCTTGAAGTTAAATACACTCTTTTCCGCCTTGTATTAGGAATACGGGTTATTTCGGGTTTCTCTTATTTCATATACCCCTCGAAAGTAGTTTAGTCACTGTTCCCGTTCATACGTCTACGGCTCATGTCCGATTTTTGTGAATTTTCCCAATTAGCCCCCATTTATGCTAGAAGTACAACCCCGTGATTTAACATGGAGGTCAATGGACTTAGAAATACATAAACTACTGACACGTGTATGAGTTAAACAGAAATAAAACCCAAAGGTTCATGGCAGTGAACTTGGTTAGAAAAGAAACAAAAACTGGTTTTATAATCTAAACGATATTCCTTTTCTGTAATCAGATAGTACATTCCATTTGCCTAGGGGCTTGAGGTTAAAAACCTGAGATACAAGCATCTACTATACCCACTATATATGTTATTAGTGAGTGATGTCCTAGTAACGTGGATTCATCCCCCACTAAGTGAATATTTTAAATGCACATGTCTTAAAAAGTAACTCCCATAGCTAGGAGGAATTTATAGATATATGAGTGATTCCCCTCCCAGCAAATTCCGTCGGGGTACAGATCAACAACCCGAAGCCGAAGCTTTGCAATCATACCAAACTCGTTCACGAGTTCGTTCAAGCCAATTATTTCCTTCGGTGGATGACCCCGATCGTTTGGTACGTAAACCCAAGAAAAAGAAATCCATATTGGTATCAGGTTTATCGATAACGCCCAACCAGACCGCCCTTTTGGGAATCCAGCTGATATAGAGCAATATCCACTACGTAACCCAGCTCCTATCCCTGGTTTATTTCCTATTATTCAGCCAGTCTCATCTAGCCCACCTCAGCGTAAGGTACCGCCTACAACCCAAGTTTCCCCTGGATCTGATGATTTTGAAGATGCAGAGGAGACAATAGTAATTTCCCCACCTACTGGTAAACAAACCCCTATCGCACCTAGCAGTGCCTGAGCAGAATATCAGGCACAACGAGATTCTCATCAGGTGTGTTCCCTTTTGTCTATACAATCCACCGTACCCAAATTACGGGTAATTTTTGGACCCCAACTTGAATTAATTTACCCCCAACCCTCTGCTCCTCCTTTATCTCCGCAGCCATCCACAAGCACTGAACAACAGATTCAAAAACCGCCTACTTCCTTCATATTCACAGCCCCTTTCCCTGAAAATTTTGGATCGTGGACAACCCCTTGGTCTGAAAGAATTCCAACTCGACAAGACATCCCGATCGTATTAGTAAGTCCAACAAAACGAAAACTTAAGAGTTTTGAATTAGAAAAACTCTTAGCCGAGAATCAACCCCCACGAACTATTCAAACCCCTCCGGTCATTGTCGTCACTCCTTTACCTGTTACGACTTCTCCGTCCACAACCACCAGCACCATTGCTAGCCATATACCCACCTGGGAAACAGTTCTCTTCAGCTCCGGTGGTTCCAGTGGAGTGGTAACCATCCCCACCCCTGTGATGGCTTCCGCCACATCTATGTCCATATATGTGCCACCGTTAGCCACTGTCGTGTTCGATGGGAGCTCAAATACGGAAGAATTCTTGCGGCGGTACAACACCCTCGCGACTCAGCATGGATGGACTGAGGATCAAAAAATGTCCAACCTACCTAACCATCTAACCTCTGCGGCAGCCACTTTTTATGGAAATTATAGAGCTTCAGAGGCAAAATCCCAGAAAGTTGACGATGAGGCTGTCAAACTTAAATGGCCTTCTATTGTGCCGGCCCTGAAATTAGCGTTCCCATCAAAAGAAACTTTTGAAGAGCTTGAAAATAAAGCTCGTCGACTTAAGTTGCATCATTGCAGCTCGGTCGAAGAATATTATCAAAAAATGCTACGGATACTACGACGGTTGGATCCTTCAATGCTACCAGAGAGAATGGTGTCCTACCTCCTCCGAGGATTAAAATTAGATCTCATGGAAAAATTGTATTTAAAAAATCTTAAAACATGCCAACAAGTATATGATGAGTTGGTAAAAATGGAACGCTTTAGCAATTTTGCGCAATCCTTAGACTCTCAAGAAATAAATTTGACGCAGGAAAGTCCCCTGCTAACAAAGCTCTCAGAGGTGATAAACAGCCTGGAAAAAGTAGCTCTTCAAACCTCAAGGAAAACACCATCCCCAGTTTTAAAGACCTCTCCATCCCGTAGTCGCAGTCAATCACCACATCAAAGAGGTACTAGACGAGTACAATTTAAACAACAGGAAAGACAATATGATAGATTCCCAGAAGTTAATACTACTCAAGCGTCCCTACCACACATCTTTCAGCCACAATTTTATTTCGGAAATCGAGGACAACGATCAGGAAGAAGAGGCATGAATAGAAATGATGACAGAAGAAGAGTTTCTTTCCGATCTCCCCAGCGATTCAACCCCAGGGAACAGTTTCAATATCCTACTAGAAATAATAGGAACCGTAGCCCTTCTTTTACCACATGGAGACCTCAAAGATCCCATATGACTCAAAGACCCCCACAAAACTCTACGAGAGAATTTGAACAAAACAGGCCCCAATCACCAATACCCCGAACTCCAACACCGAGATCTGGGCCCCCCCGTAACGTGTTTCAACAATATAGAGACTCCGAAGGTCGCCCAATATGCTTGATTTGTAAATCAAATGAGCATTTATCTTTTACTTGCCCACATAAGGCTCGTCTTAATCAGGAAAACTAGAAAGCTCATGTGGTCCGCCCAACTCCATGAGTTTTGATAAAATACAGGGGCTAGATTGTGAATATATTGATTTATTATCCCTGGGTCCACATTTGCTCTTTAGCATTATATTATTGGATCAAACCCCTATAATAGCTTTAATAGACACTGGCTCTTCATGTTGCGTTGCACATCCTCGTATTGTTAGTAATGTAGAAGAATGTTTAAATAAATTAGTGAAAGGTGTTACAGGCTACACTCAAGTGAATAAGCAGACAAAACTTGAACTGGCATTTGGAGAAGAACAAATCCAGGTTAGGGCTTATGTAATGAACTCGTTACATAGAGATTTAATTTTAGGCCACACATTCTTATTAATTGCAAATCCACTGATTAACTACAAGGATAGAACTCTTAAGATAGGAGATAATATCCAGCCGTTTTTCCTAACTGAACAGGAAGCTCAGGAAGCTTTGCTCCGACCCCACATATATAATATAGAGCCTGATCATACTCCCGTGACTCGTCAGACCGCTTTCAACATCAGCATGGCATCTTGTCCCACGATTATTTTATCCCCGACGGGAAGATATCTCATCTTCAAGTGACAAATATGTTCTCAACCCGAAAGGTTAATAAAAATACGACAGTAGGGTATGTATACGAAATAACAGAAGCCCATGAAATCAAACCTAATATCAACATTGTCAAATCAAAATCACCCCGTCGACCGGCCACTATGACCAGAAAACAGTTGGATAAATTAGATATCAACCCAAATTTGAGCCCAACAGAATCCAAAGAATTACGAGAATTATTAGTGAAATTTGGAGATGTATTTTGCTGGGATCAATCAACCATGGGATTTTACGAAGGTACCTACCCTAATAACCTGCCCGGTTTGGAGATATTTCCTCCTGGTGACATGAAACCAATCTTTCAGCGTCCATATCGTTTATCATATTCAGACCGAGAACTTTTACTAGAAGAGATACAAAAACTAAAAAATAGAGGCCTTGTCGTCGATTGTGACACCTCGTGGACTTCTCCATTTGTACTCGTAAAGAAACCAAATGAACAACGTCGTATAACCCTCGACATGAGGAAATTAAACCAAATCGTCAGAGATAGTGGTAATATCAATCATGCTCCTCTCCCACTCTTAGATGAAATATTCACCATTTTCCAAGGAGCACAATTCATCAGCAATTTTGACTTACGTGATGGTTTTTGGAGTTTCCGTATAACTGAAGAATCTAGTTATAAAACCGGAAGTATATCCCAAGACTCAGTAGTAAGATGGACTTGCTTACCGCAAGGATTCATCAACTCCCCTGCCATTTTTACCACCATGCTTAAGAAAGTGTTTAATCAACTCACTTTTGGCCCCTTTCTATTTTCTTACCTGGATGATTTGGTATTATTCTCTAAAACTTTTGTGGAACATTTACAACATTTAACGACTTTCTTTTCCCGACTTAGAGAAACAAATTTATCCCTTAATCCCTCAAAAAGTCATATAGCCAAAGAAGAAATCCATCTTCTCGGCTTTATCATTGGCCGAGATGGTGCAAGACCCTCCCCTGAAAAAATTAAGGTTATACGTGACTTACCTATTCCACGGACCGTAAAAGAAGTCCGCTCATGTGTTGGTCTGTTCTCATTTTTTAGACGTTTTATCAAAGATTTCTCCAAACTGGCCGCCCCATTATATAATCTAACAAAAAAGAATGTACCTTTCATCTGGAGTGCAGACTGTGACCGAGCTTATGAAACTCTAAAACATAAGCTCATGACTGCACCAGTCCTTGCAATGTTCAATCCACGAATCCCTATACATTTATTTGCAGATCCCTTATATACCGGATTGGGCTGCTTTATGACCCAAAGAGACGAAGCTAAGAGACACAGGGCAATTTTGTATCTCAGTAGACTGTTGACCAAACATGAAGTCAACTGGACGGTCACAGAAGTTGAAGCATTAGCCGTTGTTTAGGCTCTGGATAAACTATACGTTTATGTGAACGGAGCAGAAATCCATGTTTATACAGATCACTGTAGTTTATGTGCCCTACTGACTTGTCGTTAACCAGCCTCCCCTCGACTGCAACGCTGGCTCACTAAACTCATTGGACATAACATTAAAATTCATTATGTCAGTGGCAAACGCCACCAACCTGTACACTGTCTCTCCAGAATGATCCGATTTCCAGAAAAGGATTTTGATCCAAACCAAGAATTAACCCCTGATGGAGATGAAGTTCTTCACATTTTGGCTTCCGACCACAGAGACAAACTGGCACTTGAACAGCAATTGGATCCAAGCTTGGGAACAATTTTAGCCCATATGCAAACCAATAATTTGACAGTATTCAAGGAATTCATTTTTCATCATGGTCTCTTATATTTCAGACAGGGTGTTCATCATTTACGATTGGCAATTCCCAAAACCATGGTTCCAGATTTATTAGCCGCATACCACAATGATGTATATTCCGGACATTTATCTTTGGAGAAAACATTAAAACGAATAACCCGACTGTACCATTGGCCTTCCATAACCCGTGATGTTACCAATTACCTAGCTTCTTGTATTACTTGCAAGCAAGCAAAACATGACACAACTTTACCTATAGGACGATATGTGCCACATCCAATTGGCGAACAGCCTTTTTCAAGAATATATCTCGATATTTGTGGTCCACTACCTCTCACTTCTCACCCCCGTCACCAATATATTATAGTCACTGTATGTCATTTGACGAAGTTTGTCATAGCCCAGTCGGTCCTCTCAGCCAATTCTAAAACCCTAGCCCATTTTCTCAATAATCAAATATTTTTTCGGTATGGTTGTCCAGTTACAATCACAATGGATAATAGCTCCATCAATACAAGTGCACTAATAAAGGAGCTCATGACTGCGGCAGGTACTGCCCCTTCCTATGTTAGCCCCTTTTCCCACACCGGTAACAGCTTAGTAGAACGAACGATCCAAAGTCTACAACTAATTCTAAAATCTTACGTTAACATTTGTCACACAGATTGGAATAAGTACTTATTATCCTCTGTTTTTGCCCTTAATTTTGCACTCAACTCCAAAACAAAAAAATGTCCCCATTCTACCTCCTTCATGGTTTCGAACCAAGAATTCCCTATGAGGTTCAATGGCCTGTACATGGCTTTCCGGATGATTATTTGCAACGATTACACCAATGTCGTATTTTAGCTAAATATCATATACTACAAGCCCAAGAACGAAACCGCCGTCACCATAATCAACGCCGAAGATTTATACAATTTGAATTTATATAGATGAATATAATATACAGAGTGCTTTTAGTGAGAAAAATGAATAGTTGGCTATTTTTCTTTGGGGTCCACAAAATACAAAATACAAAATACTTTCCCAAAATCGGCAAAATACAAAATACAAAATACTTTCCCAAAATCAGGAAAATACAAAATACAAAATACTTTTGATAAATTGAGGCGGTCAAAATACAAAATACAAAATAGTATTTTGTATTTTGTATTTTGACAATGTATTTTGGCCAGCCCTGTTATTTGGCAATCTACTTCACCTACATAATAGAATCGAAGATTTACATATGGCTCTCACCAACACTCCAGTTGACCGATCCATGTTCGAAAATACTTTCGTTTTTCATCTGGATGCTGATGATAAATCAACCGCCCCGTATAATTACACGACAACCGAAGACTCTTTTTTTGGACGGAGAAGACGAGATCTCTCGAATCCATCAATTAAGGAGAAAACAAATAGTACTCGTCCAAAACGCCAACTCATAGTAGGAGGATTAGCCCTGGCCGCCGGATACATAGGAACAAGACTATTTGACTACTTTGGTCAAAACAGGGTAAATACAGAACAGATGTACAATCACATAGTCGAATCAGTCCACCACGCGGACGAGGGTATAATCTCTTTAGGGACAACTGTGAAACACCTTAAACATGAAATGAACTTTACCATTAATCGACTGGTAACTGAATTCAACACTAATGTAGCTGAAAGTGTTTCAAAACTAGAGAAAGCAGAAAAATCCCTTTTCCACGGAGAAACAAGGTTGTTCATACTAATAACTCAACTGTCAGAAGCCCTGACCCGTGTGGTTGAACTCACCCAATATATGAACATTTTAATGTCATGTATGGATTCCCGTTTACGCTTAGCAGCTGTATCCCCATACATTCTACAAACCAACTTAATTAAAGTCAACGTAAGCTTGGGACAAATGGGCTACCGACTGAGCATTCCTCATACTGATTTGTCTAGTTACTCCCATTACGAATTCGCAAAATGTCACATCAGCCAGATAACTAAAGAAATTACTATTATCCTTACAGTCCCCATTATGCCTATTGGAATACATTACCAACTAAAAGAAAGCTTTACTGTCCCTTTCTATCATAGAAATACCAACGGAGTGCAAGAGATTTGTCGAATGGGACATGATCACAGCCTCATAGTTTTAGTAGATGAAAGACCCATAGTACTTTCCCAAGCTGATCTTCAATATTGTAGTCCCAGTAAACATATATGCCATTTCAAAGAACACACCACAACGCCCAGTAGCTCAGTGGCATGTGCCACAGCATTACTAAAAAGATCGGGCTCCACCACCAGGACCTTAATGGAAGCATGCCCATACTATTGCACTACAGCTAGAGAAGGGGAAACTTCCGTAGTTTCATTTGGAACAGAGCGACGTGGATACTTATTTGCACTAACTAATATACATCCGAATACAACCATATACGAATTAATAAATGGAACAAGCCATAATCTTATCCGAATTATTCCTAACGGAGGACAGCACGAGATTGGAGTATACTTCGTTAGTCTTGCCTGCGGATATGTAATTGATATACCTTTATATGGTATAGTAACCACTGAATTGCCATGTTTCAATCCCCAGAAAAATCTGATACCGAAAATACGAATCGTATTGCCATCAAGATGGTCAACGTTGGATCCTTCACTGTTATCCTCGGCACTAAATGTACGTGAAGAAATGGCCTCATCTGAAGCCTACCTAGACATTAAATCGATCTACAATAGTAGCTGGAGAGAGGAAGAAGCGGTTCAAGATTACCACAACTTTCACTTCAACAAATACATGGATTTTGTTCAACATGTGGACATTTTTCATTTCTTATATGACCAGCTCCTATCTCTTGTCTGGCGTTTAATTCTATCTATATTTGTGATTATATTACGGGTCCGCTCTTCTCGACAGCCGAGAACATTTATGGCCGCTGGAGCCTTTCCTTCCATTCCATATGTGCAAAGCCTTCCAACAATCGCTCTTCCTACAACCTGTGATATTGAGTTGGAACATAAATTGTTGGCTCTCTTTTTATCCGTAGGTGTTGTCTCCCTGTTGCTGGTTGCCGTGTTCATCTGCCTTCTCCATCTTTATTATAAAAGGCTTTGGACAGGGAGAGGAACTCGGGTAGCATGTATTCATGATGATGAATCTTATGCCCCACCAAGGAAAAATCAGAAACATATTTATTCCCATACAAATCGTACCCTCCTGAACCAATGCCATCGACCAAAGGAAAACCCATACAGAGAAGCTCAGCGTAGTATTACATTAGAGCAACACGAATACAGGGACATACCGTCTGGCCCAACCAGCTCCGGTATCCCCCTACGCGACTTTCCCGGTACCAATTAAGAATTTGACATGGACTTTGCCATTGATTCCATCTGGACCCATTCATTACCTGACGCCCCTTACCAATATCTTACACGACCGCCTCCTAACAAACCCTACGGCCGTGTGCTGGACAGAAATTGGCATGGAAGGATTAACCCTAAAGGAACAATATCAAGTCACGACTGCTTACTTCCCTAAGCCAGCTCGAAGATCATCCCTAACGCTCAGTGACCCATCCAAACCAAACCCAGGGGTCACATTCCTTACTTTAGACGGGCCACAGATTTTAAAGCGTACATACCAATTGATTCCTGGTCAACCTTGGGTAATCAAAGACTATCCTTATGAACCCTGCTCCTTCAAATCTTTAAGAAAAATATCGCCAGGAAGTTTTGTGGTTTCTTCTAGCCCTAATGTATTAAATATTATACGCAATGTGGGTATTGGAGTAGGCATGTTAACACCAAGCCATTATGTTGAACCGGCCTATACCCAGATCCGTAATCAACTTATACAAATGTCCAAAGTACCCCCTCTTGGCCTGGAAGAACTAGTGTGGTTGAATATGATCATGATGGACAATGATGGACGACGTGTCCACAAACTTTTACATTTACTTTCCGCCTTTTTCCTATGGCTCTCAGGCTTTACTTTTCATGCCGATCCATCTTTGAAACGGAAAAGAGACTCTAAGCCCCACTGGCCTTCCACTGCTATATCATATAATGGACTCCCCTTATATTGTATAACGATTAAACAGCCTATCAATGACTTAAATGAAGATGACCAAGACGATGGCGTAAAAGGTGCTTCCAAGGATGAAAATGACGACGAGGAAGAGAATAATATTCCTCGTAGAGATTGGAAATACTAGATATTTTAAAACAAAAGAAAAATCTAATTCCTACCCACTTAAATATGGCATTGTTCACATTACAATGTGTGTATATGTATGTAATTACACTTCTGTGCACGTATGCATAGCATTTATCTATCTCATATCAATAACTAGGAATTCGACTAGGCCTAACAGGCAGATGTGAGTATTCAAAACCCAAAAATGAAAAAAAATAGACTTTTTACAATCATAATCAGTTTTAGATACAATTTGTATTATCTTAGGTTCGTTTTATATACACAAAGTATAAAGGTAGGCACATAGACCACCTCTTGGAAATATTAGCTGACATGAATCAAATCACCAATAAATTGAATATTTCGCCCCACACGGTTTCAGCCAGTTGAAGAAAGGCTGGCTTTTCGAGTCCCTAACGATAAGCTAAAAAAAAATACAGAAAAAGGTTAATATATATAATATTTTCGTGAACTATTGACCTTTCAATCATTCCCTAGGTTACGCATATAATATTAAGCTTTAATTTGTAAATACCATTATATACACCTACCGATTAATTGACTCTGTACAGTCACATCTGGTTCTTCATATCTCTTCAGCAACATATCCAATGGCAAGGTGGGGTCTGAAACAAAAACACACAGATGTGAGAAAAAGCCTAAAATTGCATATATCAGGTTTTAATAAGAGATTGATGAAATTATTTAGTTATTTAATAACCACAATTGATAACGAAGTAAAATAGAATTTGAATATTTACTTACTTTTATTGCAATCTATGTCCCTTGGCTCATAATCCAGACTTATGTATGGATGTCCACAATACATTTGTCCATATTGCGGGCAGACAAATGTGTTAATCAAAATCGGCCCTGGGAATAAATGTTCCAGCTCTCTTGGAGTCAAGCAGACGCTAGGCATCACACTGTCTTCCGTCCTTTTCAAGAAAATGTTCCCCTTTCCAGCGCAGCGGAGACAGTCCATGTGCCACGTTGAGCTTCCTCATTCTAAGGCCTGTCGCTTCTCCTCAGGAGCCGAAAATGCCACAATCAGCGCTGATAGCCAAAACACCGGATACATGTTGACCCTGTGTTAAGAAAAAAAGAAGTTTTTGTGTTTAAGTTATTCTAAATTATCATTTAATTATGGTTATTTTATTTTTGATTGGTAGTATGTAATTATTAAATATGGTGTAAATATTATATTCTCCTTTTAAATAATTAGATTTCTCTTACCAATTATTCAAGACTTCTTAAGGATGTCACGATAACTCTCCTTGTTTCCTTCCGAATGAATGTCCAGACTAAAGCATTTGATGTCCATTTTATACGGATGATGTCCGATAATTCTAACCCAAAAAACCAAATCTGTAAAAATTAATCTCTCTGTTTTCTGCCAACTTGGAACTTACCTCATTCGATCTCTCCAATTTTGCTGACTCCCGATTTTTGATGAATCGAAAACATTAAATCCACACATTACTCAACCAGCTTGGATTAAAATTGTGCTGACTGCCCTAAAACCCAATAGCAACTGATGTTCACTGACACTCGGCTGTCTTGTGTTTTCACTCTTCTCGTTCAACTTACATGTGTTGTTCACGTGCTTAGCTGTAGGAACAGCTTTTTCTTAAATTGCGGCGAGTCAGATCTATATATTAGTACCCTAAGATATGTATGTATATTTTTTATTTGACTCTGCGATCATTCACCTCCACGTGTCATTACCTCGTATGAATGCATTGTATTTTTCCTCTTATACCTGAATAAATCTACCAAACACCTTCAGTTTGGTTTTGTTAAGCGAAACAACTCCTAGCATCCTCCCTGAGAATATTATTATTCTGACTTTTGAGATATGTAATGTAAGGGTAACGTCAAGATAAAATATCCTGCAATATTAATTAACTAAGGAGGCTTAGTTTTCACTTCGGGCGATAAAAAATCAATTACTTTAGAGGTCTGACCTTTTTTGCTATGACTCGACATATTACCCCCTAAAAACTTTTATAGTATCTTTTCATCTGCTTAATTACGTTAGCATCTACAAAATAGATTAGATAGTAAAGTCAATCCTTGCGTAGTTAATTATGTAGATAAAGCAGTCTTGAAAGATATTTAGATGCTCGTTAAATTGTATAATCTTGTAAGACCAACAATTACTAAACACAAGAAGGAATAATCATAATATGTTGCTGTCCAACTAAAAAGTAATACCCTATCATTGCAAATTTAAAGAATACTAAACACTGCGAAAGGGCCGTTCATATTTAGATCATGAAAGTTGAGCACAGAAATTACATTTTGTGTTCTGGAAAAAAATCTACCATGTTACAATTTTATGTATTTAAAAATATAGTATGAATTCACAAGCTTACAGTAAAATGAACTGGCATTTTAGTTGCACAAGCACTTATTAATTTTTTTTATGGTTTTACTCATTCTCAAAACTGTTTTGAACTAATTTGAACCTTTTTTCAGATTATTTTTTTTTATACAAACAGTAAATTAGTAGTAGTGATAACGTCAATTAATAGACTATTAATTCGTTAACAAATGATATTTCCTAATTAGACCAACAGTAACAAGTCTTTTCCACGTCTTTTGACAATAACTGACAAAAATTAAACTCTAGCTTCCCGACATCAAAGTTTATCCCCCCGTCGAAAAGTCGAGGAAAGGAGTTCGTGTTTTGTAAAACCTGGAAACCATCATTAATGTTGTAAACTCGAGTAAAGCTAAATAGTATGGTTAAGCTATGTATTTAATGTTTTCGAGGATTGACGTCAGAATAAAATCCCCGGTTTTCACCCGGAAATATTAATTAATTATTCAGCTTTAATTTTTACTTTACTTCATTAAATGGTTTCAGCTTTGCAAAAAGGTTTAGCTTTCTTTTCGTGCTATAAAAAGGCAATTACCTTAGAAATCATTTGCTTGTTTAAAGGTCTGACTTTTCGCTGCTATGATCGTCCAACAACTTGTTTTGTGTATTAACTTTTTAGTTCCAGTACTATTTTACTTGATGATATCGTTCTTTTCAAAATAAAAACTTTCAATTTCTAAAACTTAAAAGCAATAAAAATTTGCTTCAACTTTGTATTAGATGTATGTACAGGGTGTTTTTTATGTGACTAGCCATCTTTAAACATCAATATTTCCAAAAGTACCTGGTCGATTTTAATTATCAACTAGCAAACCGCACCCCCGATGGGGGCCCACCTTCATTCATTGGTTTTTAAGAGGTTTATTACTTCTTGCGACTTTTGAAATGAATTTTCGAAGGAAAATTACATTATTATTAAATTATCTTCAGGTTCTTAATAAAAATGTCCCTCAAATGACTTCTTTGTTCTGTTTCACAACTTCACAAACCCCAGTCTTAAGCAAAATCAATGTTCAATAAAGCTTTTTGATCAACTTACCATTTTAGTTTAGATTAAATGTTTTTGATGAAGTATAATTATTTTATTTGTGTCTGTTTTTTAACTCGAGATCAAAAACAAAGTAAACAATTGTGAGTTGCTTTCCTCGCATGTAAGCTCGTATTATTATTATTTAATATAATGACCAGCAGGCTGTGTATGTATTATTATTAGACATATATAGATTTTTCCATGCCAGATATTTAATATTTTCTCAAAGTATTTTACTCCAATTACATCTAAACTGTATGCAAAGTATCCGTAGTGTTCCCTTAATCCAGTAAGCTACCTGGTGTAGATTCTATTGTTCTCCATGTACCCTTGGGCATTGTATAGAAAGGGTCGGTTATAATCCTTTCGGCCCTCATGCCGGGGGTCTATAAATAACGCGGAGCAATATTTGATTTCTTTTCATCGAAACTCATCGAAACTCGTCGATACTTGTACATCGGATGTAAATTGTTAAGATGGACTCCTCAAAAAAAAATCATTAAAAAATGAGCAAAAATGAAGAAGTAGTAGGCTGGGAGCTAAAAGTCCATATAAGCTATATAAGCCGTCCTTTTAATCCCTATGGACCTTATGTACAAACATTCAAGTCACTTTGAGATTTAATAGTATGATAGCTCATTTTAAAGATAAACTTATAACTTAATAATAGAAATTTGGATTTCACATTCTGCACATTTTTCTATCAATTCAATAGCACAACTCAGAAATAGAGATTTATTGATAACAAATGCCTTATCTCGAATTCCTTGGCTTCTCAAAAGATAAGAATCATGTTGGAAATAATAATTTTGGAATCCGATCTCAGTTTACGATCGGATTTCGAAATGAAATATTGCACAAAAGATCTAATTTGGCTTGTGAAAAAATATTCAGAAGCGAACAATTATCGAGAAGTTCAGCGTCAATGGAAAGAAAAATTTAATACTGACCCTCCCAATAAACAATTGATTGCAAAAATTATGTTATCAAAGTGAAATTATTTAAGATTTGCTAAAAATTAATCCGTTTTATTTTTGAGAAGATAAGAAATTAGTGATAGTGGATTTCATTATGAGTAAGTCTCTATTTATTGGTTGAGCTATTAAATTGATGGAAAATCGTTTTTAATGCAGAATTCAAATAATCTCTATTTTTAAGTTATAAGCTTGTCTTCAAAATGCGATATTGATATTAAAAATATACCAGATATTTTTGGAAATATTGATGTTAAAAGATGGATAGTCACATAAAAAACACCCTGTAGAAGAGTTATTTTAAGATATAATTTGGTTAATTAGTAAATGGATAGTATTTAAGTGATAACTTAACCTAATTGATTCATTATTAATTGTAACACATATTATTATAACCGCGAGCAAATACGAATAGGAAAAATATTTAATCTTTCGTTTGCTTTTTTTTAAATATGCTCTCATAAATGGGTTTGCACACTTTAAGAAAGATAAAATGAAAATATTTATTAATTATTGATTGGTTTTCATTTCCTTGTAGAAAAGTTTTTCTACCTTCATACATAAATCATAAAGAGACAGAAGTTACGTAAGATTTGGGTTGATTTAATTGGGTTTGTTTAATAAAATGAAAAAAATAGAACTCACAGTCATCGGTCAAAATACTTTTAAAAATTAAATGGTTTGGTTATTTGCTCTATCAAGGTTTAAACTTTTAATCCTCCAACCTGGCTTACTAAACAATTATGTATCCCCGCGTAAACCTTACAGATTTAAATAAATACGTCAGCTAAAAGGGCCATTCATGAATCTATAAAAAATTATGAGGCAGATATACGTAAGTTATAATATTTTTAATTCTATAATTTCTTTCAGAAATCTTCCAAGCTTTGATATAAACATTTTTAACTAGCTCTAATTTCATATCCAAAAATAGTAAGAAGCTGGAGGAATTTTTTAAGCTATTGCAGCAAAACAGGATTTCTAGCCTAACAATAAACACTTTTCTTGCTATAAGTTTATATAAGAAAAAAGGTGGGCTTGTAAGTCTTTCTAAAATAATACTGAGTAAGAATAATGAAATGTTTCAATACTTTATTTTGATCTGTAAATGTGTAAATATATTAACCTTTAAGCCGAATTATCAAAATTATAGACCTAACTGAAAAACAGTCGGATTTTCATAAAAATATTCATTTCGTTATTCAAAGTTGAACAGTTCACATTAAAATACTTACATATGAGATCAGTCTTAATTTGGATAAAAAGATTTGCATTTGAGATAGACCGAAAATTTCACAAACGCTTGATGGAAAGGCTTAGAATATCAATAGTCATTTTAGGGTGATTAAAAAATGTGTTTCCACGTATTTTTTCCTACCACGTCTATAATTTATACGAATCTATAAGAAGTAACAACCGTTGGCTTAAATTAAAATTCTAAGACTCTAAATTGAATAAATTGAAATTTGTCGTTTCATAAATGTTGCTAATATATGCAATAAAACTTGCAAGAAATTCGCAAGGTAAATGGCTAGAAATTGTAATTTGATTTATTTCGTTCATTCGAAAATGACTCGACCCTCAAATCCATGCTAGATGACAATATACTTATGAGAGGAAGTCTAAGCTTAATGATAAGGAGTGTGTGTTTATGGTGATAGACTTGGTTAGGTTAGGTCCTCGCACTAATTTTATGTACCCGCGATCTAATAGTCACGCTATCTAAGTGTCAGGCTATCTAAGTGTCGGCTATCTACATGCCCGCTATCTAAGTGTCAGGCTATCTAAGTGTCACGCTATCTAAGTGTCCGCTATCTAGGGATCGCTATCTAATGACCGCTATATAATGATCGCTATTTTCGGTCCGGATACTGATAGACTTTGCTAAAGATTAACATTAAAACTCGTGTATAAATAAAACACACGCTTTATTTATTGCTTTAGAAAAACAAAGTAATTGTATTTCCTAACATGATGGTGAAATCAAAATAATTCAAAATTTAACAAAATTTTCTGACACAGGCAGAATCCCATGTTCGTCTTCAACATGGGCTTTGCAATTTAGGTTTCTATAAACGGATTACTGACTTACTCGTCCGAGCAGAAGCATAATTCAACTCGGACTGTTCATTATCAATTTATCCTGTCCGGATTTGGGAATATCTGAGTCTGGTCTTAATAATGACTTGCTTCTTTCAAAAGTAGAATTTAAATTGGATTCTTTCTCATCAGTTCTAGCATTATCGTTTTGCAATTTAGTTTGATCTGAAACTTAATACTGACTCAAAGTCTTTAGAAGTAAACTGCTCCTCTGATGCTTGAGAAATTTGTATTGGATGTAAAACAATACTAGGTAACAAGATTTCTTTGCAATCCACTTGAACATTGTCAGTTTTAATTCTCTTTGAATAGAGAAACAATAAAAATTCGAAAAGTAAGACAACAGAACTAATTACAAGACCGACTAAAAGGACAACAAACAATGTGACGGTATTTCCCAATAATTCAAGAGCTTCTGCAATCTCTTCATTACTTGATGCAGTTGCTGTACTTGAAGAAAAGGCCAGCATTTTAAATTCTATCCACTTGTTCATAATCCCCGATTCATGAAGAACAGCAAGTCTTCTAAACATTTTTGGAACTCTCCAGTTGATCACCTTCCATCCAAGTTCCCTCTCAAACAACACTTCTTTTCCGATAGAAATGTGACCATTTTTATACGTTGTTTGTGTCTTTCTAATTTCAGTTATAATCTGCTCTAGAAACAAAGACCAACCAACCACGGCTGTATTGTTACAACTAGCTAAACTACTGGCATGAGAAAATGGAACTAAACTATTAGCAACGGAAAGATAAGTAGCCCTTAAGTCCGTATTATTTTTGTAATGTGCAAAGACTTGTGTGCGTAGACTCAATACTTCATTAGGATTAAGTTTAATACTGGGATAAAATTTTCCACTTTTGTTGATTAAATATGCATAATGCTTTCTTCTCATTAACTCATTAAATTCAATTGTTCGTCTAATACATTGTTCGATCTGAGTATCTATGGTGTGATCTAAATAACATTCTAACAACCAATATCTATTATATGGTTCGGAGCTAATGGGACTAAAAATGTCATAATTGAATTCCATTAATTGGCTAAAATTAGTAAGTGGTACTAGTGGCAGTGGGGCCGTGACTTCGCTGATGTTGTCCCCTTTGTAGATATTACTCAACACTACGCCCATAATAATCGATGGTCCCCAAATAAAGTACCAAGCATTTATGTTCTTTTCGTTGGTAGCAATTGAATCTCCTTGCTCGATTAAAATATTCAAACTGTCAAGCAAACAATTTAAAATGGATTGTTGTTTGCTCGACACAATATACCGATAAAAAAGTCGCTGGCCAATGTAAATGAAAGCAATAAGAAACCAGGTCCAAAATTCGAATGCAGATATCAAACCTCTGAATGACACGCCAGTCTTATCAACTTGACCACAGGCAATAAAGCTAAACGTTTCAGTCTGCTGTGAAAATACAAAACTATCAGTGGAATCAAAGAATACCAGTAAAGTCGACTGATATCTATCACAACCTCCGCTCAACATCATTTCAAATGCACTGGAAGTATTATAACTACACTTAAAAACGTCGTGAACGAATGTGATGTTTTGAAAAAGTAAAGCATACGTGATTAATTCTATGGACAATGTACCATTTTTTAATAAGCTTTTTAATACCTTAAACGGAACTGAATTCTTGTAATTAGCAACTGCACTGTTAATTAATTTTAATAAGAAGGTTTTGGTTGACGGAATAGACCCTTCATAATCGATTATATCATGATGTAGTTTCATTGACTTGTTGTGATTTAGATTGCTTAATAACTTGTCAATGTGAAACCTATTTTGCATTCGAGGTTGTAAATTAATGGTAATAAATGTTCTTGTCTTATTGTTACAAATTTTGCACGCTATTTCCCATAACATGATTTCAGTAGATGTGGTATGGGTTTTAAATATGAGGAAATCGGAAATTGGAATCGTTGCTTGTACTTTTGACATGGCCAAGTTCCACATGATTTTGCTCATTTTGTTGCTAAACTTTGTTATTAAAATATGGTAATTTTTTCTTGTATACATCAAGCTACTAATGTCCCATATGTCAAAATCTGTACTCCAACCATCCCAGTATGGATCTGGTAATGGAAGACCGTAAAGCATATGACTAATTACCTGCGAATCGTTTTGACTATTTGGAAATCCGTTGTTAGGGTACAGATAGAAATGTGTTTCACATTTTAACTTGTGTCGGATATTTTCTCGTAGATTTACTATCGTTGTATTTGATGCAATATCTCCGTATGTAAAAAAGTCAAACCTCTTTACAAATTTTATATTTTTGAAATGTTCAATCGGTTTCTTCATAATAAAACTGTAGCGAGATAAAACAAGAGGATGTTTTATTGGAGTAAAATCAATCCCTTTGTAGTTGATTACGTGAATGAAGCAGTCTTGAAATATATTTAGATGTTCGTTTAAATCTACAATCTCGTAAGACCAACAGTTGCTAAACGAAAGGAATAAACTAAATATTAATTCCCTTATTGACTTCATATTTGGTTGTAAGTTGAGGCAAGGAACTCTCAATTTATAGACCTGAAAAAACCTAATAATTTAATTTACTTTTTTTCTCGGTCACCTCCGGTTTTTAAGAAGTTTACCAACAAGGACGAACTGATTTAACAGTATAAACAGATGCAATTACGAACAGAATTTGAATTACAATCTTGTTAGTGGTTAGTTAGCCAACAACCTGTAGGGTATTGAAAGTTTAGAACGAACCTTTATTATTATTTCTCTGTAATTTTGAATGGATGGCTTTCTGCAAAATAAAATATTTTAGTATTCAGACGGAAAAATGGTTTACAATTTTTAACTTTCACAATAACATAAAAAACTCGGTACAAAGCGTACTTATAATGTACGTGGATTGCTTTTTGAATTGACGAATTCAAGAGTATGACAGGTAGTTAACGTAGAAGTAGAACTCCAGAAAACCCATTTACTTAAAATCAATCACGCAATTTTTAACAACAAATTTTCCAATCTATTCAAGTAGATCGGACCAATCACTGTCTACATTGTGAAGATTAGAAAAGGTTTTGAGGATTATTACGATGTCAGCGTTAATATTTACTGAAAAAATTATTAAAGTATTATTCTTGCAGATAGAATTTTGATGTAAAAAAAACTGTTTACAAGGACTTTATCAACTCTTATCAGCGACAAACTATCAGCACTTGAAAAAAGAAATAATCAATTCTTCAAACAAAAACTGACAAGTTGAGTACCGTAAAACGCTAAATAAATCACCCACTGTAGTTAACATTTATTTTAAACAGTTGGGAAATATTTCACGGGGGTCTTAATGATTGAAAGTCAGTTTTAAAAAAATAATTACTTAAACCTTACAAAATTTACTTACACAAATGGGGAAACAAACTTTGTTTATATAATAAATAAAATCTAAAAAAGAAAGAGTTCTAAGTTGAGGCGCTCTTAAAACAATGAAACAAGAAATTTGCCTCAAACGGCCACGACAAA